>JARQOD010010351.1:0-27710 GCA_033576555.1 Oophaga sylvatica | reverse complement strand
GATGTCTTAGTTCCATCTGTTCCACTGCTGCAACTGTAAGTAAAGTTCTTATTGTAGTGTTTTTGACAACTGGAGCAAATGGTTCATCATAGTCTTCTTCTTCTGGAAGTCGAGCTATGTCTTCCCAAGAGATAGATTCATACATTTTACTTGCACTTGCCTTGTATGAGAGGCGTTTTGGTGGTTTTCCTTTGTTCTCTCTTGTTGAACGTCTTGGTTCTGTGTCTGTTTGTAGTTGTGATTCTTCACTTTCAGTATTTTGTTCTTCATTCATTTCTACTTCTTTCTCATCAGATATTTCTTCAGTTATGTCACTATTGTTTTTCTCATTTTTTGTTTCAACTGAAATCATAATGTCTTCATTTAAATCTTCAATGAATGTCACACTGTTATTCACTGTAACTCTGTCTGTTTTGGGATCTAGGATTCTATATCCTTTGCAGTTTTCACTATATCCAACGAATATTCCTTCCATGGATCTGTTTTGAAGTTTGGAACGTTTTTCTGTTGGAATGAATATAAAAACTTTACATCCAAAAACTTTTAAATGATTGACACTTGGTTTCATACCTTGCCACAGTTCATATGGAGTTTTCTTCAGTTTTCTGGAAAAAAGTCGGTTCTGTAGATATGTAGCTGTCATTGCTGCCTCACCCCAATATTTCTCTGGTAGTTTAGAATCTGTCAGCATACATCTCATCATTTCTGTTAGAGTTCTGTTTTTCCTTTCTGCTACTCCATTTTGTTCAGGTGTGTATGGAACAGTTTTCTGATGTTCTATTCCATTTTGTCTTAAGTAGTCTTCTATTCTGTGACCTGTAAATTCACCTCCATTATCACTTCTGATGTCAATTGGCTTCCTTTGAAATTTGTTACTTGATCTTGTTACATAGTCTACAAGTTTATCAAAAACTTCACTTTTGTTCTTAATTAAGTATGTGACTGTGTATCTTGAGTAGTCGTCTATAAAAGTCAACATGTATCTATTTCCTCCTGATGTAGTCACTTTCATGGGTCCACATACATCAGTATGCACCAAATCAAGTGGCTTTTTGCTTTTCATCTCACTTTCTTTTGGAATAGATATCCTTGTGGCTTTGGATTTTATACAACATTCACATCTTATGGTAATTGAGCAATCTGATATCTTTAAATCTTTTGTCAATTCTTTTTTCTGTAGTTCCCTTATACTGTCCGGGTGTCTATGTCCTAGACGTCTATGCCACATGTGAATACAGTTTTTGTGATCATGTGTACATACCTTCATCTGTTCCTTTGGTTTGTCAAAATGATATATTTGTTCATCTACCTTGACTTTGCTTATCAACTTGTTTCCTGCAATAATTGCACACTCATTATCTTTGAATTTTACTGTAAGTCCTTTTGCTGTTAAACGTTTCACAGATAATAATCCGCCTTCCAATTTTGGAACATACAACACATCCTGTACAAGTATCTTTGAATCTTGTCCGAACTTGTTTGAACAATTTAGCATACCTTGTCCGATACCTTCTGCGGTTATTTTACTTCCATCTGCAAGATAAATGGCTACTTTCTTATTTAAATCAAGATCAGTAAAGAAATTCTTGTCACTTGTGTAGGGATCCGCTCTGGTAGGCAGGGGCCGGGCCGCAGTAATGAGGCAAACACACAGGCTTTTAGTTCAAAGTTCAGTGGTTTTAATAACGGGTTCAACAAAAAGTCCAGATAACAGAATCAAAGCAGAACATAAATCACTCCAGTTTGTAGAACCACTGGTCCCAGACTCACCCTTGCTTGGGACGGGCTTAACTAAGCGGCTGCAGGACAGCAGAGACCGCCAGGTGCCATTCCGGGTGGTCTGGTACTCGCTTCCTGGTGCACACTGACACACTGTAACAAAAACAAGCTTCCAGGCTGACTCCAGCCAAACTCCTTCCTTCCACACCCACCAACTACACCAGCTCCTTGTTTTATAGGCCTAGTCCACACCCTCAGGTGAGGTACACATCAGCTGACCTGATCACGTGACTATGACCTCATCACAGGTCCTTGAGATCAGGGAAAATCCTGACCAAACTCCAGTCTGCTAGGAGAAATATATCTCCCATCCATCAAGACCCCCTTTGGTGTACCGCATACCTCCCCCTTTGTTCAACCTTAGGAGGGTGGACACATGACATACAGTGAACTCTGGACAGTGCATCTGCGTTCCCCTGTAATTTGCCTGCCCGATGTTCTACTGAAAATTTGAAATTTTGCAGAGACAGAAACCACCTGGTGACTCGTGCATTTCTCTCTTTGGCTTGACTCATCCAAGTCAGAGGGGAATGATCAGTTACCAACCGAAACGTTCTCCCCAACAGATAGTAGCGCAATGACTCCAGTGCCCACTTGATGGCCAGGCACTCTCTCTCTACAATGCTGTATCAGGTTTCAGCTGGAGTAAGCTTTCGACTCAGGAAACTAATGGGATGCTCTTCCCCGTTAACCTCCTGAGACAACACGGCACCCAGACCTACCTCTGACGCATCAGTCTGGACAATGAATTCTCTTTTGAAGTCTGGTGTGATCAGAACTGGTGACCCACACAGTGCCCCTTTTAGTTTTACAAACGCTTCTTCAAGCTGATCATTCCATCGCACCATTACTGACTTCCTCCTTTTAGGCAGTCAGTTAACGGCGCCAACAGGGTTGCAAAATTGGGAATAAACCGCCGGTAGTATCCCACTAACCCCAAAAACCCTTTCACTTGTTTTGTGGTGAGGGGACGGGGCCAGTTTTGGATTGCCTCCACTTTGTTTATTTGGGGTTTGATAACTCCTCTCCCAATCACATACCCCAGGTACCGAGCTTCCTCCAACCCTATGGAACACTTCTTTGGGTTGGCAGTTAGCCCTGCTTGTCTCAGAGAATCTATCACCGCCTGTACCTTGGCTAAGTGACTTTCCCAGTCTGTACTGTACACCACAATATCGTCTAGATAGGCCGCGGCATATCGGCGATGAGGACGAAGAACAACGTCCATTAACCTCTGGAATGTCGCTGGAGCGCCATGCAACCCGAAGGGTAGGACTATATACTGGAACAGTCCCTCGGGTGTTACAAAAGCCGTTTTCTCTCTCGCTGCTTTTGTTAGGGGCACCTGCCAATACCCTTTTGTGAGGTCAATGACTGAAAAATACCGGGCCTGCCCAAACCGCTCTATTAACTCATCGACCCGGGGCATGGGGTAGGCGTCAAACTTAGAAATTTCATTCAGTTTTCTGAAGTCATTACAGAACCTTAGTGTCCCATCTGGCTTTGGTATTAGTGCTATTGGGCTGGCCCACTCACTCTGGGACTCTTCAATGACCCCTAACTGCAGCATCTTCTTTACCTCTTCCGATATGGCTTGTCGCCGGGCCTCAGGCACCCGATAGGGCTTTAATCGGACTTTGGCCTGCGGCTCCGTGACAATGTCATGTTGGATTAGGGAGGTACGACCAGGAAGTTCCGAAAAAACATCGGTATTTCGGCTAACAAACTCTCAGACTTCCTGAACTTGTCTGGGGACAAAGTGTCTGCTATTTTGACGGCGGAGAGGACTTCTCTTGCCTTCTCCTGAGGCAAGGAAGCCATCTCTACTGGAAATGCAGGCCGTGGACAATCCTCACCAAGCGGGTCTCTGTCTTTCCATGGTTTGAGCAGATTCACATGGTATACCTGTTCTGGCTTTCTCCGCCCTGGTTGGTGTACTTTATAGTTTACTGGTCCCACCTTCTCTATAATCTCGTAGGGTCCCTGCCACCTTGCAAGGAACTTACTATCCACTGTAGGCACAAGTACCAACACCCGATCCCCAGGGTTAAAGGACCTTACCCGTGCCTCCCGGTTATAGACCTGCCTCTGTGACCTTTGTGCTGCTTCCATATGTTCTCGGACTAATGGTAGGACTGTCTCCATTCTCGCTTGCATTTTGGCCACATGTTCTATCACACTTTTGTGGGGAGTTGGTTGGTTTTCCCAGGCCTCTTTAGCTATATCGAGTAAGCCACGGGGATGTCTGCCATATAATAGTTCAAAGGGCGAGAACCCCGTAGATGCCTGGGGCACCTCCCGCACTGCAAACATCAGGTATGGCAACAAGAGATCCCAGTCCTTACCATCTTTAGAGACTGCTTTTTTCAACATATTCTTCAGGGTTTTATTGAACCTTTCTACTAAACCGTCTGTTTGGGGATGATAGACCGATGTGCGCAACTGTTTAACACTTAACAAGTGGCAGAGTTCCTTCATGATTTTTGACATAAAGGGGGTCCCCTGATCTGTTAAGATTTCTTGAGGGATTCCCACCCAGAGAACATACCAATGAGTTCTTTTGCGATCAGTTTGGCCGAGGTGTGTCGCAGGGGAATAGCCTCAAGATACCTGGTAGCGTAATCTAGAACTACGAGGATGTGTTGGTGACCCCTTGCTGATTTATTAACCGGCCCCACCAGATCCATGGCTATTCTCTCAAACGGGACCTCTATAATTGGTAATGGCACCAAGGGACTGCGAAAATGAGGCTGCGGACTGGTTACCTGGCACACGGGACAAGAGTTACAATACCGTTTAACTTATTCATAGACCCCTAGCCAGTAAAACCGTTGTAGAATTCTGTCTAGGGTATTCTTTTGGCCCAAATGTCCCCCTAGTACATGCGCATGCGCTAAGTCCATTACCAACCTCCGATATGACTGCGGTACCAGCAATTGCTCGACAATTTCCCCATGTATTTTTTCAACCCGATACAGCAAATCTTGGTTCAACTCGAATCGGGGAAATACTGTAGCTGCCCCGGGGTGTTGGGGTTCCCCATTGACAACCAGTACATTTTCCCGGGCTCGAGTCAATGTAGGGTCCCGTAGTTGCGCCGTACCAAAATTGTCACCTGTCACATTTAAGTCTGACAATTCTGGTCCCGGTGGCAAATCTTCCATCTCCCCAGCTAACACTTCTATAGGAGAGGGGTTTTCCTCCTCCACCGAAGGCAAAGGTACTCCTACCGCCAGCACATCTTCCTCTGGGCCACCAGGTTCATGCCCGATTTCTGGAGAATGCAACCTGGTTGCCACAGGTGCCGACGACTTTTCTGTGGGAGGGGTAATTACAGGCCAAAGCACCGAAAATAACGGAAAATCTCTCCCCATTATTACCTCATAATGCAAATTAACCACCACCCCCACCTCGTGGCACCTCCTCCCCGCTGGCGTGTTTATCATCACCAGTGCGGTAGGATAATGTTTTAAGTCAGGCGCTCCCTCAAAACACATCTGTTCAGAGCGGCCTATCACATTCACTAATCAAAGTCATTCTATGTGTAAGTGTGTGTGTGTGTGTAGCCCATTCACTATCTCCATCCATCCCTCACTCCCTTAAGATGGCTGGACCATCATTGTAAATGCACCATTGTATATACACACCTGTATTTTGTATCTCCCCCACCTCATTGTAGATTGTAAGCTCTCACGAGCAGGGCCGTCTTATTTTGCTTCAATTACTGTATTGTTAACGTTGTTACTTATGACTTGTGTTTTGAAACTGTTAAACTGTAAAGCGCTGCGGAATATGATGGCGCTATATAAATAAAGATTATTATTATTATTATTATTATTATTATTATAAGTCCCCATGTATACACAACACACCCATTTTCCGACCAGTATACTCGCTGATTTGGACGTGGCTGGCTCGTATTAGGGTCACGAGATTCCCTGAGTCCAGTAGAGCCACAGCAGGGTTACCCTCCACCTCCACTTTACACAAATGATTCATATTGGGTCCCTCTGGTTTACCCACTGCACACATGTGTTCGGCATAGTGAGACTGATAGTACCCATAGTTTGTGTCCATGGGCTCAGTCAGGTGGGGGCAATCAGCTCTCACAAGTCCTGGTTCTTGGCACCGCCAACAGAATATGGGGCCCCTTTCGTCCCCAGACGTGTCCTGGGTGGCCTTCCGAGTCTCTGCTCACCGAACGGCGGGTGAAGGTTTGGGGAATTTACTCATTACCTTCCGGGTAGTCTCTCCCTGTATCTCCTTGGTAGCCCCATATCTTTCAATGAGGTCTACCATTTGGAGACCATCAGTAGGGGCTGCCTGTCCAACCCATGTTTGAAGGGTGTGGGGCAAAGTTCTCCAGAATTTATCAGTCACTATACGATCCAGCATAGCGCGGGGTGACAACACTTCCGGCTGCAACCACTTTTCTATCAGGTGTATCAAGTCATAATACTGGGACCGAGCTGGCTCGGAAGGGGAAAACTTCCACTGGTGTACCCGCTGAGCCCGGACTAACACATTTACCCCAAGACGTGCGAGTATCTCACCCTTGACGATCTCGTAGTCCCTCTTGTGCTCGGGGGGTAGGTCTCTATAGGCTTTCGCGGGTCCTGGAGCCAATAATGGAGCCACGATCTCGGCCCACTGGTCCCGGGGTAGTCTCTCCCTCTCAGCCACGCCTTCAAACATCTCCAGGTACACCTCGACGTCATCTGACTTTTCCATTTTCGGAATCGCTGTGCGTACCACTTTCCGGACATCCTGACGTCCCGGGGCAGCTCCTGCTGTCTGCGACGCTGTGATGTGTTGCATCAGTAGATTGTTGGTTTCCTGTTGCCGCTCCATAGCCTGCTGCTGTATAGCCTGCTGTTGCTGCTGTATAGCCTGCTGCTGCTGCATAGCCTGCTGTTGCTGCTGTGTAGCCTGCTGTTGTTGCTGTATAGCCAGCTGCTGCTGTCGCATGGCCTCCACAAGCATTTTTACTGTGCTCTCCATCTCCGGACAGCTATCCACCGGGTTTTGCGTCACTTTCTTCACCCAGGACATTTACTGTTATGCAGAGAGAAAAAAAAAAAAACATCCACAAAAAAAACAGCCTGACCTCACTGCGTATGCCCGCATTCAAGCCACCAATTGTAGGGATCCGCTCTGGTAGGCAGGGGGCCGGGCCGCAGTAATGAGGCAAACACACAGGCTTTTAGTTCAAAGTTCAGTGGTTTTAATAACGGGTTCAACAAAAAGTCCAGATAATAGAATCAAAGCAGAACATAAATCACTCCAGTTTGGAGAACCACTGGTCCCAGACTCACCCTTGCTTGGGACGGGCTTAACTAAGCGGCTGCAGGACAGCAGAGACCGCCAGGTGCCATTCCGGGTGGTCTGGTACTCGCTTCCTGGTGCACACTGACACACTGTAACAAAAACAAGCTTCCAGGCTGACTCCAGCCAAACTCCTTCCTTCCACACCCACCAACTACACCAGCTCCTTGTTTTATAGGCCTAGTCCACACCCTCAGGTGAGGTACACATCAGCTGACCTGATCACGTGACTATGACCTCATCACAGGTCCTTGAGATCAGGGAAAATCCTGACCAAACTCCAGTCTGCTAGGAGAAATATATCTCCCATCCATCAAGACCCCCTTTGGTGTACCACACTTGTCATATGACTCGCTGCTCCTGAATCAATAAACCAACCAAGTGATGATTTCTTATCAGTTACTTTAAATGTGCCATTCCAATTATTTTCACATGAATCAGAAATTGTGTTTTTCACCTTCTGTATATTATCTTTATGGTGTAATTTCTGACCTTTTTTCTTACATCTGAAGCATTCTCTTGTCTCTTTATTATAGGGTTTTTTAAGTTCTGTAGCTTTAAGAGCATTTCCATTATCTTTTTCAGTAGAAGAATCATTTGTTTGCTCTTTCCTTCTCTGATATTCATCTATGAGTCTGGTCTTCACAAACTCTAATGTAATGTCAGTTTCTGGTCTTGTCTCTAGTGCATTTATTAAAGATGTATATGAATCTGGTAAACTGCACAATAAAATTGCTGCTATATGGCTTTCCTTAATATCTTCACCTATAATAGATCTTAGCTGTAATATCACTTCCATCATTGAGAATATATGCTTCTGCATGTCACTGTCTGCATTTAGTCTCATATTGTAAAGCTTTCTTAGTAGAAGTAACTTGTGATTTAAGCTAGGTCTCTCATATAGCTTTCTTAATTCTTCCCACATTCCTTTCGCTGTTTCTTCATTTCTTTGATGTATTAATTGAGCATCATCCACTAATAAGCTGATGGTAGCTCTCGCTTGTCTATTTTTCTTATCCCATGTCTGATTATCTTCATCAGGTCTATCTGTAGTGATTACATCCCATAAATCATCTTTAGACAATAACATCTCTACTTTGAACTTCCATAGCTGATAGTTCTCATCATTCAGTTTAGCTACTGTGAGTTTTAGCTCTGTGCTATTCATCATTTTTAACTTATCTTACTTGTTTGGAGAGACTTGCACTGAAGAATTCTTCTGCATTCACCTGGGATCTTTGGTGTCTGGATACTCTGTATCTGGATACGCTGCCTCTGGGTGCCTGGGTCTGGGTGTCTGGGTGCCTGGGCCCATAACCTGTTGCACAGCTTCTGAATCCACACCTTTGCAGAGGAAACTTCACAGAGCAAGTTGCATGGGATAACAAGCGTTTACTTCTCTGAACATGAGGTAAAAGAATAATGCACAGACATTACAGCATTGCATCAGCTAACAGGAAACAAAACGAAAGTGAAACTAAACAGAAGAAGAGACTAATTCTTATACAATACATTAAAGAAGGAAACGTTACACAACATCGCCATCTACTGTCAGGTCAGCATAAAGTCCTCCTGTTACACATATATAATAAGTTCTGATCTGTTGCATATGACAACAGTAGGGACCAAATCTAAGACAGGGAAATCACAGGGAATACATATAGGAAGTAGGTCTGATAAAATGATATTATCCCAAAGAAATATAATAGTACAATGCTGATATAGCAAAGGGTTAATTTATAAATAAATAATATGTCACAAAATAAGTCCATGTGGATTATTGAAATAAATAATTATATACAAACACCCCAGCAGATACTGTATATCACTATAAATAAACAGGGAGAGATTACCACTAGTGTTGAGCGATACGATACTGCAAATATCGGGTATCGGCCGATATTGGCTGTATCGGAATTCCGATTCCGAGTTCCGATATTTTCGTCATATCGGATACCAGAATCGGAATGTCACTGTCACTGTCAGTGTCCGTCGGTCGGGTCTGTCAGGAGTCAGCGGCACTTACCCGGCAGAAGATCTCCGGCGGTCACATCCCGGGCTGCTTAATGGCCGCCATCCTCTTCTCCCCGGCGGTCACATGCAGTATCTCGCGATAACTGCAGTGACTGCTGGGTAATCGCGGCCGTAAAGCAGTCCGATGACGTCACCGCCGGGGAAGCTGGTAAGCAGCTGTGCTGCGCCGGGATGTCAGGCTCTGCCTGTCATTCCGATGTAGCAGAGCTGGATCGTCGTGGGACAATCGTTACTATGGACTGCGTCGGACAGGTGGTATACTGTTGGTTTGTTTTTTTTATTTTTTTACAGGAGATCGATGGCGTCGCAGGAATGAGAGAGTAATAAAAGAAATGAAAACTGTGTTGTCTCTTTTATTTCATTAAAATACTTTTTTCTTGCTGTGTCTTTTTTTTAAACATTTAATAACTTTGGTATTAATAATGGATCGGTGTCTTATTGACGCCTCTCCATTATTAACCGGGCTTATTGTCACCGTGCAATCAACGGTGACAATAACCCCTTATTACCCCGCTTGCCACCGCTACAGGGCAAGTGGGAAGAGCCAGGTAAAGTGCCACAATTGGCACATCTTTTGATGCGCCAAATGTGGGGCTGCTGTAGCCTGGTATTATCAGGCTGTTGAGGGCCAAAATCCATGGGCCTTGACAGTCTTTTAATACCAGGCCGCAGCAGTCTGCATTTTACTTGGCTGGTTAACAAAAATAGGGGGATCCCCACGCCGTTTTTTTTTCGAGGGGATTCCCTATTTTTGTTAACCAGCCAAGCTAAGCAGACTGCTGTGGCCTGGTATTATCAGGCTTGCAAGGTCCATGGATATTGGATCCTTACCAGCCTGAAAAACCAGGCCTCAGCGGTCTGCTTCATCTGGCTGGTTAACAAAAATAGGGGGGGACCCCACGCTAATTTTTTTCGAGGGGATCCCCTATTTTTGTTAATCAGCCAAGATATGCAGACTGCTGTGGCCTGGTATTATCAGGCTGGCAAGGTCCATGGATCTTGGCTCCTTAACAGCCTGAAAATCCAGGCCTCAGCGGTCTGCTTCATCTGGCTGGTTAACAAAAATAGGGGGACCCCACGCCATTTTTTTTTCGAAGGGAACCCCTATTTTTGTTAATCAGTTCCCTCTGACGTCACTGATGGTGTCCCTGGCTGACCTGAAGTGAAAGTGGAAAGCAATCAATTAAGCTTTCCACTTCCTCTCCTGTCAGCCAGGAGAGGAACTCATTCATTTGGGGGTTTACTGTGAGGCTGCAGCATTAGCTGCGGTCCCTGCAGTAAACATTAACCCTTTCTGAAGGATTACACCGTGGGACCTGACTGTGCATCGGATTGGTAAGAATAATTTTGCTTTATTATTTTATTTTTATTACAGGAAATGGTTTTAGCAGGTAAATAAAATATGGTCAAAAACTGTGTGATTATTTCATTAAACTTCTTTTTTATTAAAGTGTGTGTGTTTGATTTTTCTTTCATACAACAGGATTAATAATTGATAGTTGTCTAATTTACAGCTCTCAATTATTAACCTGGCTTAAAGTGACCTTTCAATTGCAAGGTCATTTTAACCCCTTATTAACCCATTCGCCACCGCTACAGGGCAATGGGAATAGACGGGCAAAGTGCCAGAAAGGGCAAATCTAATTAGAGATTTGCCCTTTCTGGGGTGTCTGGGGGCAGATGTTAGTAGCCGGGGGGGGGGCCAAAAATAATGGTCCCTCTCTGGTCTATTATTATCTGCCCCCACTCACTGGCTTTGTCTGTCTGGTTGCGAAAATAGGGCGGGAGCCCACGCATTTTTTTTCAGCAATTTTACACCTCATATATATATATACATGTCATTGAGTTTGTGACACATATATATATATATATATATATATATATATATATATATATTTATAGTTCATACACTTCTACATAGTATAATAGCCGCTAATTCAATTGCCGGCTTTTGTGAAAATGCAGAACCCGACATGAAATGACACTTGGTGTACATAGGGTTAACCATGTCCTTTGCTATCTGATTTGCACAAACAATTAAATCAGTCTATAGGTACTGCCACACTACACAATCCCGCTAGCGATCTCGTTAGCGTCGCATACTAATGAGATCGCTAGCGGGATTGTTTCTATATCGCTAGTAGCTACCTATTTTAGCGATATCGTTAAGGACGCTATCGCGGTTAGCGATCTCCTTAACGACTTTAGCGGTACAAAAGTACCGCTAAATCGCTAAAAAAGGTGCCACACTTAGCGATATATACTTACCCAGCGGGGCGCCAGCGACGAAAATAGGGTCCGGAACGATTCCAGCGACGAGCGAGATCACAGCAGGAAGCTCGTCGCTGGCAGCTGCCGCACACAACAACATCGCTAACGGGATCGCTAAATAGTGACGTTTTTTAGCGATCCCGTTAGCGATGTTGTTTAGTGTGGCATACCCTTATGTGTGCAAAATTTCACACCTGTAGGGGTTAATTAAAGGTGTAAATTCGTAGCAAAAAAGTCCGTTTTTTTACAACGAATTTACACCTTTAATTAACCCCTACAGGTGTGAAATTTTGCACACATAGACTGATTTAATTGTTTGTGCAAATCAGATAGCAAAGGACATGAAAAGACTAGGTTAACCCTATGTACACCAAGTGTCATTTCATGTCGGGTGCTTCTGTCTTTTCACTGAAGCCGGCTTTACCCGGCAATTGAATCAGAGGATATTTTACTATGTAGAAGTGTATAAACTATACATATATGTTATATATATGTCACAATGACATGTATATATATATATATATATATATATTCTATGTGTGTATATTTAGTGTTTACAAGGAAAGAATGGGGTTTTTTTAGTTCCGATATTTTGTTTCCATAGACTTACATTGGATTTCCGGTATCGGTATCGGGTATCGCCGATATTTTAATGGTATCGGCGATACCATTCCGATTCCGATACTTAGGGATATCGGAAAGTATCGCTCAACTCTAATTACCACCCAGAAGCTCCATCATACTTTTTGCCAGGTGGCTTTCTCAGGGACTATGGGGAAAGGGGAAGAAAGGAAATATAAATATTAACACAGCCAACAGCAACAATTGCCAAGATGAGGCTGGAGTATAGGTAAGGGTCTCATAGGATGGTATAAACATGTGCAAACAGGGACAATCCTCATTGGTAAAAGGGTGAAATAAGAACATGTGTTTAATTATTGTGAAAGAGCGATATTTTCTAGCATGGAGCGCACGCTAAGAGAATGATACCCTGAAGTTGAAGTGATGTGTGTGAGCATGTGACCTAGCGTGGAGAAATGACACACAGCGGTCGCAGAGCGAACTGCTGAAAGCATCACAACTGGTGACAAAGTAAGGTATTGCACTCCAGGATGGAATGCACAATGATGTCATGGGACAAACAATACGTTTAGATAATGGATAAAGTGAGCATGATAGCATTGATGAGATTAAAAATAGGTGAAACGGATAAATATAAGGTAAGGTTGTGCTCTTAGTAATGATGAGGCACAACAATACAATTACGTCCATAAAAGTCTAGGTCAAAATCGCACTATGCAACAAAGTGAATAAGGAAAATATCATAAGAAACACATATTATTAAAAAAGTGTTACAAAGACTGTCGCAAAAAGCAGGATGATAATCCTAGCTTTGAGAAATATTGATGTGAATAAAAACAATAGGTGAATGTGAACACATGTGCAAGCGAGTGAAACGGTGACACACTCAAAATTATTTGTATAAGTTCCTGAAAGCAATGAGGAGATAACAGGAGACACTGATATGAAATTCTCTATGAATTGGGACGAGGGATACAGAATGAGCTAAAAAAGAAAAAACAAGTTAAAAAAATTAATAAAAAAATTACATTAAAATTATATACAGTATATTGTCTAGAAAAATGAATTAAAAATTAGCTGTCCATTTTGTGTCAAGGTATTTAATCTGAAAATCCATTTGACTTCAATGTCCAGCCATCTTTTTATGACCTCAAGCTGAAGCGCACTTGGGTTATGCAGCAGGACAATGATCCAAAACACACCAGCAAGTCCACCTCTGATTGGCTTAAGAAAAACAAAATTAAGACTTTGGAGTGGCCTAGTCAAAGTCAGGACCTTAAGCCAATTGAAATGCTGTAGCATAACCTTAAAAAGGTGGTTCTTGCTTGGAAACCGTCCAATGTGACTGAATTACAACATTTCTGCAAAGATGAGTGGGCCAAAATTCCTCCAGAGGGTTGTAAAAGACTCATTATCAGTTAACGCAAATGCGTGATTGCTGTTGTTTCTGCTAAGGGTGGCCCAATCAGTTGTTAGGTTTAAGGGGCAATCACTTTTTCACAAAGGGCCCTGTAGGTTTGGATTTCATTTTTCCTTAATAATAAAAACCTTAATTTAACCCCTTAGTGATCGAGCCAATTTTGACCTTAATGACCAAGCCAAATTTTGAAATTCTGACTACTCTTACTTTATGTAGTAGTAACTCTGGAACACTTCAACGTATCTCACTGACGCTGAGATTTTTTGTGACATATTGTACTTCATGATAGTGGTAAAATTTCTTCGATATGACTTGCATTTATTTATGAAAAAAATGGAAATTTGCCAAAACTTTTGAAAATTTAGCAATTTTCAATTTTCAAACTTTTAATTTTTGTGCCCTTAAATCAGAGAGTTATGTCAAACAAAATAGTTAATATATAACATTTCCCATATGTCTACTTTACCTCAGCACAGTGGAAACAACATTTTTTTTTTTTTAGGAAGTTAGAAGGGTTAAAAGTTAAATCAGGTATTTCTCATTTTTCCAACAACATTTATGAAACCATTTTTTAGGGACCACATCACATTTAAAGTGATTTTGGGTGGCTTATATGACAATAAATACCCAAAAGTGACACCATTCTAAAAACTGCACCCTCAAGGTTCTCAAAGCCTCATTTTAGGGTGAGTTTCCACGGTCAGGAAACGCTGCGTGTTGGCGCTGTGCGCTGGCGCAGCGCCAAACACGCAGCGTCCAGATGTTACAGCATAGTGGAGGGGATTTCAAGAAATCCCATCTCCACTATGCGCAAAATTACGCAGGCGGCACACCTGCGTTTACGGACATGCGGCGCGTCTTTTCAGACCGCAGCATGTCCTAGCGTCTTGCGGCGACGGTGCGTCGCCGCAACAGAATTTACACAGGGCTATGTAGCCCTGCGTTATTTCGGAGGTGTTCCGGAGGTGTCCTGAACACCTCCGGAAATAACGCGCGTCAGAAAGGGGGCGGGACTTAGACGGAGCGGAATTTCCGCTCCGTCATATACGCTGTGTTTCCTGATGGTGGAAACACAGCCTAAGAAGTTTATTAACCCATCTGGTGCTTCACAAGAACTAAAGCAATCTGAAAGGAAAAAATAAACATTTTTCACAAAAATGTTACTTTAGATCCAAATTTGTTACTTTCACAAGGGTAACAGGAGAAAATGGACCCTAACATTTGTTGTGCAATTTCTCCTGAGTATACAGAAACCTCATATGTGGGGGAAATCCACTGTTTGGGCGCACGGCCGGTCTCGGAAGGGAAGGAGTGCCATTTGATTTTTTTGAATGTAAAATTTGCTGAAATAATTAGCGGATGCCATGTTGTGTTTGGAGAGCCCCTGATGTGCCTAAATAGTAGTAGAAACCCCCCACAAGTGACCACATTTTGGAAACTAGAACCCTCAAGGAGCTTATCTAGATGTATGGTGTGCTGTTGTGAATATGCTGGAGGCGGCTTCTGAGCTGGGGCTCCCTCCGGAGGTTGCTGAGGGTAATGAACTGATTACTGAATGGCCTTCAGCTGGTGCTGAATGGTAGGATATAAGTGGCCTGAGTTCCCAGCAGCCTTGCCGGTTATCAATTGTTCCTTCTGGTCTTGCTTGAAGCACTGCTAGTTTCCTGCTCTCCTTCAGATAAGTGTTTGCTGTTTTTTTTTCTCTGTTTGATTTTCTCTGCTGGTTTGCTGCCTGCAGTGGACTGCAGCCTGTCCCCTTTTTTGGGGTCTGGCGCTGCAAATGTGCTCCGTTTGTGTCTGCACTTTTGCTTTGCTCTTTTGTTACTTTTTATTTGCTGAATAGCTTTTTGTTACACCAGAGATCTGATTTAGGTGGATGAGATCGTGTGATCTCAGGTTTTTTGGCAATCAGAAGTGTTGGTATTTTTTGTTAAGGTTTTGTTGGATTGCAGTCAAAATTCTTTCCTGTACTTTTCTGTCTAGACAGATTGGGCCCCAGCGTTTGCTCATTCTCTTTTCTGTCTGTGTCCGTGCTTTCTTCTTGTCTAACCGCCATTACATGTTTGGGGGCTTACTATTTTCTTTGGGGATCTGCTCCGGGGCAGATAGCTTTCATCTTTCTGCCTTTAGGTGTAGTTATCTCTCAGGCTGTGACGAGGCGTCTAGGATCATCGTAGGAGCGCTCCACGGCTACCTCTAGTTGTGTGGTTAGTTCAGGTTACTGCAATCCAATAGGTTCCAGCCTCTCTGGTGTATTTCCGCTGTTGCTATTTTTTGCTATTTCTCCTCAGTTACCGAAACATAACAGTATAACAGGCCCAAAAACTGAAAATTGTATGGTACTCACAGAAGGGGAAAATAGTAATAAGGAAACTCTGTTTGTTGCATTTTTTTTCCCCCTCTTTTCTCTGGGTGCTGAGGAGGAATTTTTTTTTTTCTCTCAATGGAGTTTGCACAGTTGTCTGGCCGTGTGGATCAGCTTGCCACTGAGGTTCGGAGTATTGCTACCTATCTTGCTGGGTTGCCGGTTGTGGAACCTAGGATCCCCATGCCAGATTTGTTTTTGGGGGATCGATCTAAATTTCTGAAATTCAAAAATAACTGTAAGTTGTTTTTTGCCTTAAGGCCTATGTCCTCAGGGAACGCGGCCAAGCAGGTTCAAATTGTCATCTCCCTGCTGCGCGGCGACTCTCAGGATTGGGCTTTTTCCCTGACACCTGGGGATCCTGTTTTGAATGATATTGATGTATTTTTTCAGGCTCTGGGGTTATTGTACGATGAACCTAATGTCACTGATCAAGCTGAAAAGATCTTGTTGGCATTAAATCAGGGTCTTGAAGACGCTGAGTTGTACTGTCAGAAATTTCGAAAGTGGGCAGTCCTGACCAAATGGAATGATGATGCTTTGGCAGCCCTTTTTCGAAAGGGTCTGTCAGAAAAAGTAAAGGACGTTATGGTGAGATTCCCTGTTCCCTCTGGTCTCAGTGATTCTATGTCTTTGGCTATTCAAATTGACAGACGTTTGCGTGAGCGCAGAGGTAAGCGTGAGATAGTGTTGCCTTGTGAGCCAGCTCCTGATCCCATGCAGTGTGATGGAGTGACTTCTGGGGCTCAGCGTCATGAGTTTCGTAAGCGCAATGGGTTATGTTTCTACTGTGGTGACGCTTCCCATGCTATTTCTGTCTGCCCTAAGCGGGGAAGACGTTTTGCATGCTCAGTTGTCTTGGGTAGTGTTCAGACTAAATTTCTGTTGACTGTTACCCTTATTTGCTCCCTGTCCACATTTTCTGCTCAGGCTTTTGTTGATTCAGGAGCAGCTATTAACCTGATGGATTTTGACTTTGCCAAACGTTGTGGGTTTCCCATGATACCCCTGCGGAAGTCTATTCCCCTACTGGGCATTGATTCTACCCCTTTGGCGGAGAATAAACCCCAGTTTTCTACTCAGGTGATAATGAGGGTTGAACCAGATCATCAGGAGAGTTGCAAATTTCTGGTGCTGCATAATCTGCATGACATTATTGTACTAGGTTTCCCTTGGTTACAGTCTCATAATCCTGTTTTGGATTGGAAATCTGTGTCTGTGACCAGTTGGGGCTGCCAATGTGTTAATACTGACACTCCTGTTTTTTCTGTCTTTCCCCAGTCTCAGGATGTCCCTGACTTTTTGACTGATTTTTCTGATGTGTTTAGTGAAAGTAAATCTGCATCCTTGCCCCCTCACAGGAGCTATGATTGCGCTATTGAATTAGTGTGTTAGGATTTGAACCTGTGAACCATGGCTTGCTGGTCTGTTCCCTTGCTGTGGAGCTATTTCGGAACTTGAATAACTTCAGCCTGAAACCATATGAACTTCGTCTGGGATAGAGATCATCACCTGCCCTGCTGATTGTTCCCTCCCTGATTGAGACTGATTGGATAGAGATCATCACCTGCCCTGCTGATTGTTCTCGCCCTGATTAAGACTGATTGGACCTGCTATATATACCTGGCCCTGTGCAGCTTCCTGTTGCTGAGTATATTGTGGTGCTCAGTCTAACTGAGTGAAGCATTATCTGAGCTCTTGATCTGGAAGGTGTTCTGCTGACATCTTCCTATCTCTTGTGGAAACCCTGCTGTTCCTACCTCCAACTCTATTCATCTAAACGGACTTGGTGCTTGTGTGTGATCTCGGCCGGCCCGTGCTCGGGCGGGCTCCGGCCTCTGCCAACATAGTGAACCACCACCGCCATATACGGCACTTCCAGAAGTCCTTCCTTGGTTCGCTCATCTGCACACTTCTGCTCCGGCCACTGACTTCCAGTCCTGTATCGCCAGTAACGTGACAGAATACTCAGCCTCTCAAAAATGGAGGCCGCTGGAGCAGAAACTTTGGAAACACGTGTCAGAAAACTGCAGGGTGCAATGTCCAGTTTGCACACCGAACAGGTGAATGGAAAAGCACGGATGGACGCATTTATTGCACAAAGCGATCATAATGTCCAGAACCACCAACAAGCTATCCAAGATCTGCAGAATGCAGTACAAGTGTTGACTGCTCGAATTACCCAGCAAGAAGGACAAGCTTCCGTCTCAGCGTCTGCCACGCCCCCAAGCTACCACCTTTTCGTTTTGGCGGTGATCGAGATAAATTTCGTGGATTTTTGAATCAATGTTACCTGTTCTTCGATACACATGCTAATCAGTTTCCGACTGATAGGTCAAAGGTGCTATGCATCATTATGCTGTTAACCCACAAAGCAATCGCTTGGGCTAATCCTCTGATTGAGACTCGGGACGCACGTTTAGACAATCTGAACGAGTTTATTCGAGCGATGCAGCAGATGTTTGATGACCCAAACAGTGCAGCTACTGCTGAATCAACGTTGCTGGCATTACGACAAGGCAAACGCCCCGTCGCAGAGTATGCTATGGAGTATAGGAGGTGGGCCGTTGACACTGAATGGAATAATGCAGCAAAATTATCTTTCTTTAAAAGAGGACTTTCTAGTGCAGTAAAGGACCAACTTGCCCGTGGAGAGACCCCTTCGGATCTGGATGATTTCATCAAGCATTGCATCCGGGTGGACACCCGTCTGTCTGAACGACGACAAGAGAAGTGGACCTCCATGAATCGTTCAACTAACTCTTATAACTCCTCCCTGCCATCGGTCACTAAAGAAGTGCCTAGCCGGAATGTCCGAGATACAGAACTAGAGCCAATGCAAGTGGATGCGATCCAGAGATGAGCGAGTGCAGAACGAAGAGAACAGAGATTTAAAGAGAATCTATGTCTGTACTGCGGGGAAGCGGGACATTTTCTTATTAACTGTCCAAGTCGTCCCACAAACCGTTCAAGAAAAATGGTGGCGGCTATAATGGATCCTGATTCTTCCGACGAGGAGTCTTTCGTCTCAGAGACTGATTATGCTAAAGATGAGATCCAGTCCATATCATCCATAGTTCCACCTACCAGGAAGGAGAGCCGTGAATCCCACTATTTTGTAACTATCAAACTGAAGGTTAACTCCCAGTGGATCACTGCATCAGCCATGGTTGACTCTGGGGCCAGCGGGATGTTCCTGGATTCTGCATTTGCTCAAAATCATGGCATAGATATGCAGAAAAGACGTTCACCTATTGTGATTGAGACGGTAGATGGATCTCCACTGAATTCGGGGCCAGTGGATCATGAGACAGGACCTTTGGAGATCTATATTGAGCCGCAGCATCGTGAGATGTTGACATTCCTAATTATTTCTTCTCCACATTTTCCCATCATTTTAGGTTTGCCCTGGTTGCAGAAGCACAATCCTATCATCGATTGGGAGATGAAAAAGATCAGTTTCCCCGAAAAGGAAGTTCAGACGGAGGTTCCAAGCGAATCCACATTAGAAGCAGTTCAGAATCCAGAATTGCCTCAGCTACCAGCGGTGTACGAAGATTTCTTGGATGTCTGTGACAAGAAGGGAGCGGATATACTTCCCCCATCGACCATACGACTGCCCAATAGAACTACTCCCGGGGGCGGCTATACCGTTTGGAACTATCTACCCTTTAGCGGGTCCTGAACTGAAGGCTCTTAAAGAATTTATTGATGAAAACCTAAGCAAAAAATGTATTCGTCCTTCATCCTCGCCCGCTGGAGCCCCTATATTCTTTGTCAAGAAGAAGGATGGAACATTACGCCCAGTAGTGGACTACAGGGAGATTAATAAAGTCACTGTAAAAAACGTTATCCTCTACCGTTGATCCCGGAACTCCTAGAAAGAGTACAAAGTGCGAAGATCTTCACTAAGTTAGATTTACGTGGGGCATACAATTTAGTACGTATAAAGCCTGGAGATGAATGGAAAACGGCCTTTCGTACCCGATACGGACACTTTGAAAGTCTAGTGATGCCCTTCGGACTCGCTAATGCTCCAGCTACCTTCCAGCACCTGGCAAATGATATTTTCCGAGACCTGTTGGATCAGTTCATGGTCGTTTATCTAGATGACATCCTGATCTTTTCAAACTCTATGGAGGAACATCAGACGCACGTAAGACAAGTGCTACAACGGTTAAGGGAGAATTCATTATATATTAAATTAGAAAAATGTGAATTCCATCGAGAAGAGATTCAGTTCTTGGGATACGTCATTTCACCTCAAGGATTACGGATGGATGATAAGAAAACGCAAGCTATCACCGAGTGGCCTATCCCTAAAAATGTGAAAGAAGTTCAGCGTTTTGTGGGGTTCGCCAACTTTTACAGACGCTTTATTAAGAATTTTTCAGAAATCGTGCTACCCATCACGCAATTAACAAAAAAAGGAGCAAAATTCATCTGGACACCCCAAGCGCAAGAAGCGTTCTCTCGTTTAAAAACGAAATTCACAACGGCTCCCATATTACGCCATCCTGACCCTGAATTGGCTTTTATCATCGAGGTGGATGCTTCAGACTGTGCGGTCGGCGCTATCCTTTCTCAGAGGACAGGGGAAAAGAAGTTGCTGCATCCATGTGCATTTTTCTCCAAACGTATGTCTGTAGCCAAAAGAACTATGATGTGGGAAATAAAGAATTGCTCGCCATCATATCAGCATTCAAAGAGTGGAGACATCATCTCCAAGGGGCTGCACAACAAATTTTGGTGTTGACCGATCATCGCAATCTAGAGTTTATCAGGTCTGCAAAATGCCTCTCTCCTCGGCAGACTCTTGGAGTCTGTTTTTGAATCAATTCAATTTTGTAATTTCATATCGACCAGGCTCCCGTAACAAGAAAGCAGACGCATTATCCAGAATGTTTTCAAGCGAAACTAATCTTGTAACAACACCCAAGCCCATTGTGGCAGATACTAAGATCTTGGGAGTAATACATGATGGAGATTTGCTGGAAGATTTGAAGGCAGCATACGAAACAGACTCGTTTCTATCACGTCCATCAGGGGACGTGCATCTGTTTTTTAAAAATCAAGTATGGACTGATGGTCGACGACTATATGTACCAGAAGCAGCTCGGTTAAGAGTCCTACAACTAGTGCATGATTCTAAAATTGCAGGACACAAAGGGACACAGAAAACGCAGGAGTTTTTGTCACGTTTCTTTTGGTGGCCGAACTTTCAAGAAGACGTGAAGAAGTATGTTAATTCCTGTGACATCTGTGCCAGATATAAGACTCCACGTGCATCCCCTATGGGACTATTGCAGCCTCTCGCCATCCCAACACGACCATGGGGATCAATTTCAATGGACTTTATTGTAGATCTACCAGAGTCCAAGGGAAAGACATCCATTCTGGTAGTAGTGGATCGACTTACAAAAGCAGCGCATTTCATCCCGTGTTCAGGTCTACCTTCAGCAAAAGATACAGCTGATCTGATAATTTGCAATGTTTTTCGCCTCCACGGAGTGCCGGATGAAGTCGTTTCAGATCGAGGTGTGCAATTTACGTCTAAATTTTGGCGCAGTTTATGCTCAGCACTAGACATCAAAGTACGATTGTCAACCGCTTACCATCCGCAATCTAACGGCCAGACAGAACGTACAAATCAGACGCTGGAGCAGTATCTTCATTGTTATATTTGCCATCTGCAAGACGACTGGGTGGATCTGCTGCCATTTGCGGAATTTTCATATAATAATTCACAGAATGCCTCTACGAAACAGACGCCATTTTTTGCAAATCTGGGATATCACCCAAACATCCTTCCCAAAAATCCTGTGGCACCATTAATACCAGCAGTCGCAGAAAGAATCTCTCTGCTACAGCAAAATCTGAATGTTCTGAAAGACACTCTAAAGGAAGCTCAGGAGAAATATAAAAAAGCGGCCGACAGGTATCGGAGACCCACTCCCACGTTTAGGATTGGAGATCGAGTGTGGTTATCCACTAGGAATTTGAAATTGAAGATTCCTTCTCCTAAATTAGGACAAAAATTTGTGGGACCATACAAAATCAGTAAGATTGTGAGTCCATTGGCCGTACGTCTACAGCTACCAACATCAATGAAGATTCATCCTGTGTTTCATGTGTCGTTGTTGAAAGCCGCCACAGCCAATCCATTTCCAGAACGATCCCCTTCGCCTCCCGATGCAATTGAAGTGGACGGACAGGAGCAGTTTGTGGTGGAAAAGATCTTGGATTCCCGAATACACAGAAATCGTTTGCAATATTTAATCAAATGGCAGGGCTACGACACGGAGGAAAATTCATGGGAACCAGTAAGCAACATCAATGCTCCTCGTTTGATTAGACAATTTCACCAGCGGTATCCTGCAAAACCTGGACAAGTTGCATCCAGAGGCCGCCGTTAAGAGGGGAGTATTGTTAGGATTTGAACCTGTGAACCATGGCTTGCTGGTCTGTTCCCTTGCTGTGGAGCTATTTCGGAACTTGAATAACTTCAGCCTGAAACCATATGAACTTCGTCTGGGATAGAGATCATCACCTGCCCTGCTGATTGTTCCCTCCCTGATTGAGACTGATTGGATAGAGATCATCACCTGCCCTGCTGATTGTTCTCGCCCTGATTAAGACTGATTGGACCTGCTATATATACCTGGCCCTGTGCAGCTTCCTGTTGCTGAGTATATTGTGGTGCTCAGTCTGAGTGAAGCAAACTGGAGTGATCCAGAGGCTTTGCTGGCAGTGTAGCTGCTGAATTTCTACTGCGGTATCCGTATCGGCAGTCTGGACTGAGGATGTTCATAAAGAATACGATCCGTGTGGTGGTAGAAGGTGGTGAGAAAAACAATCTGGTGTACGTCGTTCGTGACCTGTTGGAGGGAAAGGCTGGAGCCATCGTCAGGATATCTACAGCGTCAATGAATTCCGGAGTCAAGGTACATATGATGTAACCTTTGTGAATGAGGGATGCTGTTTGACCGTCTTTGAATGGCTCAGAAGTAATGAAGGTGATCCATGCCTGGAGGGAGTGCGGGTGGAGCCCCTGTTTGGGCTCATGGAAAAAGTGGTGACTGTGACGGTGTACAACCCCTATACAGAAGTAGCACTACTGGAGCATTTCCTGGAGCGGTACTGTGAATACGTGAAGGGAGGGGAGAAGCAGAAAAATGTCTTGGGCATTTTCAACTGCAAGTATGTGTTTTGGGTGAAATTGAAGAAGGACCCAGGTTGTTTGGGAGGTTTCACCCACCCACCAGCGAACTTTTCAGTGGCGGGTCATAGGGGCTTCCTGTCATACCCAGGGCAGCCACTATACTGCAGGAGGTGCTTTCAGTTCGGGCACCTGCTAAACATGTGTAGCAAGGAGTTGGTTTGCCGTAATTGCAAGCAAGAGGGTCATGTGGCGGCTAGGTGTCCGATGCCTCGTGAATGTGACAGGTGTGGCAGTTCAGAGCACCTGTATAGAGACTGCCCGTTTGGTGTGCCGAGGAGGTCAACTAGAGAGGAGGAGGAAAGAAGGAGACGTGAGGAGGAGCGGAGGCGGGAGGAAGAAAGGAAGAGAGAGGAGGAGGTTAAGAGGCGGGAGGAGGAGAAGAAGCGGAGGGAAAGCGAAGTCGCCGCGCTGCAAAGCGTTGTGAGGGCGCCACCCACTCCTGCTGAGAGACGGAGGGAGAAGCGGCAGGAGGACAAGGAGGCTGAGAGAAGGAGGAGAAGCAACAGGAGGAAAAGGAGGACAAGGAATTTTGGAAGGCCATAAGGCGAGAGGAGCGTTCATGGCCTAAAAAAGAAGTAAAAAAAGAAGTCCCAGTCGCTGAATCATGGTCAGAATGCCTGATGGATTTTGATATATCTGTGGCAGAGGAGGAGGCTGAGGTTTTGGTTCATGAGTCTGATCCGAGAAATATTGGTGCCTTCTCCTCGGAAGAGGACTCAGGAGGGTTAAAGTGTCACAGGGAGGGTGGTGGGGAAAACAGAGACATTGAGGTGGTGGAAGAAGGAATGGCCCAGAGGAAGACTGGGCAGAAAAAGGCACGGGTGGAGGAGTATATGGAGGCCAGCGGCTCAGAAAGCTGCTCGGCACAAATGGTGGAGGAGGACACTGGCGGTATTGGTTAAGTACGTTTTACTTTTCCAGTAGCCAGGTAGGGTTTTTTTGTGTACATAGCTTTGCTCTTTAAGCAATGGCTATCTGTTTTTTTGTGTGTTTTATGTAATGTGTGTCAAGTTATATCTGTAGGTTGTTTTTTGTATTTTTTTTTCCTTTTTTGGCTTCTTTGGACAAGTGTTTTTTTTAAGCTTTTTTGTTTTGTGTTTAGTATGGGTGTTAGAATTATATCTCAAAATGTGAGGGTTTTTAAAATAAGTTGCGGCGTGCGGCCATTTTTGAGTTTTTTGCAGCGCAAAATGTGGAAATTTTTTGTTTACAGGAGTGTGGGATTGTGGATGGTGTGAAGGGGAGTGAATGGCCTCATGGTGCGTCTGTGTGGTCAGGGAGTGCATGTAATAGAAATGACGGTGTTGGTTTTTTGGTGAAGGGGCGTAATGTGAGTTTGTGTGACTATATGGTGATTGAGGTTGGGAGATGCGTGTTAGCAAATTTTGAGTTTAGAAATATTCGTTTTAGTGTTATTAATGTGTATGCTCCTGTGGAAAAACAGGAGCGTAAAGTTTTATTTGAAAAAATTACGTTTTTTATTCCAGGTAGAGTGCCTGTTGTGATTGTGGGTGATATGAATGTTGATGTGGGAAAGGTGAATGTGGATGTGTCAAGGAAAGAGTTAATGGACATGGTGAGTGATTTTGGTTTGAGGGATATGCAGAGGGAGTGTAAAGTAACTCCATTGTTAAATACGTTTTTTTCTGAGAGTGGGAGGGTGGCGTCTAGACTGGACTATTGTTTTGTTTCAAAAAACCTGATTGCTGTTAGTTATGCACAGGAGAGTGTGCCCTTTTCAGATCATGTGTGTATGAAGTGTGAAGTGGATGTGCATACTGAGGAGGTAACTGGGAAAGGTGTATGGAAGCTGAATGTGAGTTTACTGGAGGGGGTGGAGGTGAGAGAGGAGTATGAGAGACATTATAAGGAGTGGTGTGAGAGCAGAAGTGAATTCAGTAATGTATGTGAATGGTGGGATTGGGTTAAATGGAAAACCAAGGTTTTTTTTAAAAAAACTTGGTTACAAGTGTGCAGCTGCTAAGAGAGAAAGGTTTGCTGGGTTGAATGCAAGATTAAGTATGTTATATAAGCTAAGAGAGGGAGGGATGGATGTGAGTGAAGATTTGTTGAGAGTGAAAAAAGAAGTGAACGAGTTTTTGAGAGACAGAGGGAGGAGTATTGTGTATAGGGCTAAAATAGAGAACTTGGAAAAGAATGAGAAGTGTTCGCGGTTTTTTTTCAAGAAAGTTTTTGGGAAAAGACAGAGCATGAGTGTTTTGAATGGAGTGGATGGAAATGAAGTGAGTGGTGCGGACTTATGTGGAGGAAGTGGCAAAGTTTTATGATGATTTGTATGCAGTGAAATGGAGGGATGAAGGTTTGGAGAGTGATGTGCTGAGTGTTTTGGAAAATAGATTGAATGGGACAGAAAGGGAGAGTTTGATGGGGGAGGTGACGAGTGAAGAAATATGGAAGGTGGTGTGTAGCATGGCGCTGAATAAAACGCCGGGGGATGATGGTCTCCCGGTGGAATTTTATCGTGTGATGTGGGATGTGATTGGGAAGGATTTTGTGGATGTATGTAAGTATATGTGGGCGAATGCAGAGGTCGCGAATGGTATGCGTGCAGGAGTGGTTGTGCTGTTGCCAAAAAAAGGTGATTTGAAAAATCTAAAAAACTGGAGGCCGATCACGTTGCTTAATTGTGATTATAAGATCTATGCGAAGCTTCTGGCAAATAGGATGCGTGATGTGGTAGGGAGTGTGGTGGGTGAGGAGCAGTGTTGTGCGGTGCCTGGAAGGCGGTTACATGAGGGTGTGTGTATGCTGAGAGATTGTTTGTGGGACTGTTTGAACCGTAAGAAGGGGGTGTATGTGTTGAGTTTGGATTTTGAGAAGGCGTATGATAGGTTGGCGCATGGTTTTCTGTTTAGAGTGTTGGTGAAGATGGGTTTTCCGGCTGAGTTTGTTGAGAGAGTGAGAAGTTTGTATAAAAATATTTATAGTTGTGTTTTGTTGAATGGGAATGTAGGGAGGAGAGTGAATGTGTTTTCCGGTGTACGGCAGGGGTGCCCATTGTCCCCTGTCGTGTTCATTTGCACGATTGAGCCATTGTTGTGTATGTTGAGGAAAGATAAGGTGATTCGGGGTGTGCAAGTGCCGGGGGCGGGGGGGAGGGAGTGGAAGGTGAATGGCTACATGGATGATGTGTGTGTATTGTGTGATTCCGAGTGTTCGGTGCGTCGTGTGAAGTTGTTGGTATCCGTTTTTTGTGGAGCGTCTGCGTTTAAAGTGAATTGGGAGAAGACTGAATGTAAGATTTTTGGTGGGAGGACTCTGAGCAATGATATTGGGGTGAATGTGGTGAGTGGACCGATAAAGGTGCTGGGTGTGAAATTTTCAGAGAAGTTGGATGGAGAGGAAAGTTGGGTGGATGTGAGAGAGAGAGTGGAGCGCAAGTTAAATTTTTGGAAGATGAGAGATCTGACGTTTTTTGGTAAAAATTTTTTTTGCATGTTGCGGTGGTTTTTCCACCAGGTTATATGTGTGTTAGAAGATTAAATAGGGTTTTGTTTGTATTTTTTTGGCGTTCAAGTATGGAGCGTGCAAGGAGAGAGGTTGTGATGAAGAGAATGGATAAGGGGGGGCTGGGATTCCCCAATTTGAATGTATTTTTTGGCGTGAATATTATGGTGTTTGTATTGGGTGTGATTAGGATGGATGGGAAGTGTGCATGTATGTGCAGGTATTTGTTTGGAAGTTTTCTGTTCCGTTTGAAGTGGCGGGAAAGGGATCTAAGGTGCCCAGTGGCTTTTGAGGTGCCTGTGTGGTATGTGTGGGTTTACAAATTTTTGGTGAAGTATGAACTGTGTGATGTGGATGTGAGGTTGTTAGAGAAGAAGAAAGCGGTATATAGGATGATTGAGTGTAGAGAGATGGAATGTGGTATCAATATGGTGAGAGGAAGTGATGTGCAGAAGGTATGGAAGAAGGTACGTTTGGATGGTATGACAAATAGACAGAGCGAGATTGTGTGGCAGTCATTGCATGAGGTGTTACCAGTGAGAGAGTTCCAGAGAAACCGGGGTTTAGTGAGGAGTGAGATGTGTCCGAGGAGGGGATGTGGTGGGAGAGAGAGTGTGGTGCATTTGTTTTGGAATTGTCAGTATGCTAGAAATGTGATTTCAGGTTTGGGCCGTTGTGTAAGGAGTTGTGTGATGTGAATTTTTTGACGTTTGAGTTATTTATGTTTGGGTTGGGTATGTGTGGAGAAAAGGAGAGAGTGTTGTGGTTGATGCTTGCATGTATAAAAGAGGTGTTGTGGGATGTGAGGAACGTGTATGTGTGTAAGAGGAAGGAGATTGAGGTTAAAAATTGTTTAAAAATTGTTTTGGGAAAATTGTATTTTTGTTTTGTGTGTGATAAGAGAAAGAGGGGGGAGGAGGACGCAGAGGGAATTTGGAAAGTTAAAAAGTGGAAACACCTTGTTAATGTGTCTTAGTTTTGTGTTTTTTTGTGCTTGTAAATAAAGTTGGTTTTACGATGATGATGGGAACAGCTGCTGCATTATGTAAGTGTACACGCTGTTTGGGAGTCGAGTTCCTTATAGTTTTGGTTATCTGACTGTGGAACTTCCCATCTGAGGGAGAAAAAAAAAAAAAATTATCTGAGCTCTTGATCTGGAAGGTGTTCTGCTGACATCTTCCTATCTCTTGTGGAAACCCTGCTGTTCCTACCTCCAACTCTATTCATCTAAACGGACTTGGTGC
>JARQOD010010350.1:0-27713 GCA_033576555.1 Oophaga sylvatica | reverse complement strand
ACGCTCAGCGCAGGGACTGCCGTGGTCTTATCGTCCATCTCAGTGTGTGACGGGCACTGGCTTTTCTCTCCTGGGCAGCAGCTTTTTGGAGTATGGGGAACCTGTGAGAAGGAGGCGGTGTGCAGCCCGGAGTTGAGGAGGATCAGCGGTGCCATGGTGGTGGTCCGCGCAGGTGTGTCCCTGGCCGTGGTCTTGGCAATCTTCGGCCTGGAGCTGCTGATGGTTTCCCAGCTTTGTGATGATGGACATTCCCGGAGGAAGTGGTGCATGGGCTCCGTGCTGCTCCTCGCCTCCTTCCTCCTCTCCTGCGCAGGGACCCTGAGCTATGTCTTCGTCCTGAGGGACGTGCTCGGGCGCAGCGCCTTCACCCTGACCTTCTGGTGTCAGCTCCTGGGCACCTTCCTCTTCTTCCTCAATGGTGTCAGTGGCCTGTACTGTGAGCACCTGAGCGGCAGAGACTCCTACCCGCGCCGAGAGGACACCGGCCCGAGCCGAACGGACTAATGCCGACACCGTGCGACGACTGAGCGCAATGAGGGAACTCTCCCGTTACTGACAGTGGGAGATGATGGGGGTGATTGTTCTGTGCACACAATGCTGTAATCAGTGCAGAGCCGCATAAACCTGGTGACGGCAGAGCGTCCTCGCGTGTCGCGTCAAACAACGGGGGGATTCCTGTGCTAGTGTGTGTATGATTGGTGAGGAGCGGCAGAGCGCCCCCGACCTGTGAGGAGCGGCACAGCGCCCCTACCTGTGAGGAGCGGCACAGCGCCCCTACCTGTGAGGGACGGCACAGCGCCCCTACCTGTGAGGGGCGGCACAGCGCCCCTACCTATGTGAAACGGCAGAGCGCACCTACCTGTGAGGAGCGGCAGAGCGCCCCTACCTGTGAGGAGCGGCACAGCGCCCCTACCTGTGAGGAGCGGCAGAGCACCCCTTACCTGTGAGGAGCGGCAGAGCGCCCCTACCTGTGAGGAGCGGCACAGCGCCCCTACCTGTGAGGAGCGGCAGAGCACCCCTTACCTGTGAGGAGCGGCAGAGCACCCCTTACCTGTGAGGAGCGGCAGAGCGCCCCTACCTGTGAGGAGAGGCACAGCGCCCCTACCTGTGAGGAGCGGCAGAGCACCCCTTACCTGTGAGGAGCGGCACAGCGCCCCTACCTGTGAGGAGCGGCAGAGCACCCCTTACCTGTGAGGGGCAGCACAGCGCCCCTTACCTGTGAGGAGCGGCAGAGCACCCCTTACCTGTGAGGAGCGGCACAGCGCCCCTACCTGTGAGGAGCGGCAGAGCACCCCTTACCTGTGAGGGGCGGCACAGCGCCCCTACCTGTGAGGGGCGGCAGAGCGCCCCTACCTGTGTGAAGCGGCAGAGCGCACCTACCTGTGAGGAGCGGCACAGCGCCCCTACCTGTGAGGAGCGGCACAGCGCCCCTACCTGTGAGGAGCGGCAGAGCACCCCTTACCTGTGAGGAGCGGCAGAGCGCCCCTACCTGTGAGGAGCGGCACAGCGCCCCTACCTGTGAGAGCAGCAGAGCACCCCTTACCTGTGAGGAGCAGCAGAGCGCCCCTACCTGTGAGGAGCGGCACAGCGCCCCTACCTGTGAGGAGCGGCAGAGCGCCCCTTACCTGTGAGGAGCGGCAGAGCGCCCCTACCTGTGAGGAGCGGCAGAGCGCCCCTTACCTGTGAGGAGCGGCAGAGTGCCCCTACCTGTGAGGAGCGGCACAGCGCCCCTACCTGTGAGGAGCGGCAGAGCACCCCTTACCTGTGAGGAGCGGCAGAGTGCCCCTACCTGTGAGGAGCGGCACAGCGCCCCTACCTGTGAGGAGCGGCAGAGCACCCCTTACCTGTGAGGAGCGGCAGAGCGCCCCTACCTGTGAGGAGCCGCACAGCGCCCCTACCTGTGAGGAGCGGCACAGTGCCCCCTACATGCGAAGAGCTGCAGAGCGCCCCTTACCTGTGAGAAGCGGCACAGCGGCCCCTACCTGTGAGGAGCAGCACAGCGCCCCTACCTGTGAGGAGTGGCACAGCGCCCCTACCTGTGAGGAGCGGCGGAGCACCCCTTACCTGTGAGGAGCGGCACAGCGGCCCCTACCTGTGAGGAGCGGCACAGTGCCCCCTACCTGTGAGGAGCAGCACAGCGCCCCTACCTGTGAGGAGTGGCACTGCGCCCCTACCTGTGAGGAGCGGCGGAGCACCCCCTACATGCGAAGCCCCTACCTGTGAGGAGCGGCACAGCTCCACTACCTGTGAGGAGCGGCACAGCGCCCCTACCTGTGAGGAGCGGCAGAGCGCCCCCTACCTGTGAGGAGCGGCAGAGCGCCCCTTACCTGTGAGGAGCGGCAGAGCGCCCCCTACATGCGAAGAGCGGCAGAGCGCCCCTACCTGTGAGGAGCGGCGGAGCGCCCCCTACATGCGAAGCCCCTACCTGTGAGGAGCGGAACAGAGCCCCTACCTGTGAGTAGCGGCGGAGCGCCCCCTACATGCGAAGAGCGGTGGTGCGCCCCTGACCTGCGAGGAGCAGCAGAGCACCCCCTACCTGTGAGGAGAGGCAGAGCGCCCCTTACCTGTGAGGAGCGGCAGAGCGCCCCTTACCTGTGAAGAGCGGCAGAGCGCCCCTTACCTGTGAAGAGCGGCAGAGCGCCCCTTACCTGTGAGGAGCGGCAGAGCGCCCCTTACCTGTGAGCAGCGGCGGAGCGCCCCTTACCTGTGAAGAGCGGCAGAGCACCCTTACCTGTGAGGAGCGGCGGAGCGCCCCTTACCTGTGAAGAGCGGCAGAGCGCCCCTTACCTGTGAGGAGCGGCAGAGCGCCCCTTACCTGTGAAGAGCGGCAGAGCGCCCCTTACCTGTGAAGAGCGGCAGGAGCACCCCCTACCTGTGAGGAGCGGCAGAGCGCCCCTTACCTGTGAAGAGCGGCAGAGCACCCCTTACCTGTGAGGAGCGGCGGAGCACCCCTACCTGTGAGGAGCGGCAGAGCGCCCCTTACCTGTGAAGAGCGGCAGAGCACCCCTTACCTGTGAGGAGCGGCAGAGCGCCTCTTACCTGTGAGGAGCGGCAGAGCGCCCCTTACCTGTGAAGAGCGGCGGAGCGCCCCTTACCTGTGAGGAGCGGCAGAGCGCCCCTTACCTGTGAGGAGCGGCGGAGCGCCCCTTACCTGTGAGGAGCGGCGGAGCGCCCCTTACCTGTGAGGAGCGGCAGAGCGCCCCTTACCTGTGAAGAGCGGCAGAGCGCCCCTTACCTGTGAGGAGCGGCAGAGCGCCCCTTACCTGTGAAGAGCAGCAGAGCGCCCCTTACCTGTGAGGAGCGGCAGAGCGCCACTTACCTGTGAGGAGCGGCAGAGCGCCACTTACCTGTGAAGAGCGGCAGAGCGCCCCTTACCTGTGAGGAGCGGCAGAGCGCCTCTTACCTGTGAGGAGCAGCAGAGCGCCCCCGACCTGTGAGGAGCGGCAGAGCGCCCCTTACCTGTGAGGAGCGGCAGAGCGGCCCCTACCTGTGAGGAGCGGCACAGCGCCCCTACCTGTGAGGAGCGGCACAGCGCCCCTACCTGTGAGGAGCGGCGGAGCACCCCCTACATGCGAAGCCCCTACCTGTGAGGAGCGGCACAGCTCCACTACCTGTGAGGAGCGGCACAGCGCCCCTACCTGTGAGGAGCGGCAGAGCGCCCCCTACCTGTGAGGAGCGGCAGAGCGCCCCTTACCTGTGAGGAGCGGCAGAGCGCCCCTTACCTGTGAGGAGCGGCAGAGCGCCCCCTACATGCAAAGAGCGGCAGAGCGCCCCTACCTGTGAGGAGCGGCGGAGCGCCCCCTACATGCGAAGCCCCTACCTGTGAGGAGCGGCGGAGCGCCCCCTACATGCGAAGAGCGGTGGTGCGCCCCTGACCTGCGAGGAGCAGCAGAGCACCCCCTACCTGTGAGGAGAGGCAGAGCGCCCCTACCTGTGAGGAGCGGCAGAGCGCCCCTTACCTGTGAAGAGCGGCAGAGCGCCCCTTACCTGTGAGGAGCGGCAGAGCGCCCCTTACCTGTGAGGAGCGGCGGAGCGCCCCTTACCTGTGAAGAGCGGCAGAGCACCCTTACCTGTGAGGAGCGGCGGAGCGCCCCTTACCTGTGAAGAGCGGCAGAGCGCCCCTTACCTGTGAAGAGCGGCAGAGCGCCCCTTACCTGTGAAGAGCGGCAGAGCACCCTTACCTGTGAGGAGCGGCGGAGCGCCCCTTACCTGTGAAGAGCGGCAGAGCACCCTTACCTGTGAGGAGCGGCGGAGCGCCCCTTACCTGTGAAGAGCGGCGGAGCGCCCCTTACCTGTGAAGAGCGGCAGAGCGCCCCTTACCTGTGAGGAGCGGCAGAGCGCCCCTTACCTGTGAAGAGCGGCAGAGCGCCCCTTACCTGTGAAGAGCGGCAGAGCACCCCCTACCTGTGAGGAGCGGCAGAGCGCCCCTTACCTGTGAAGAGCGGCAGAGCACCCCTTACCTGTGAGGAGCGGCGGAGCACCCCCTACCTGTGAGGAGCGGCAGAGCGCCCCTTACCTGTGAAGAGCGGCAGAGCACCCCTTACCTGTGAAGAGCGGCAGAGCACCCCATACCTGTGAGGAGCGGCAGAGCGCCCCTTACCTGTGAAGAGCGGCAGAGCGCCCCTTACCTGTGAGGAGCGGCAGAGCGCCTCTTACCTGTGAGGAGCGGCAGAGCGCCCCTTACCTGTGAAGAGCGGCAGAGCGCCCCTTACCTGTGAGGAGCGGCAGAGCGCCCCTTACCTGTGAGGAGCGGCAGAGTGCCCCTTACCTGTGAAGAGCGGCAGAGCACCCCTTACCTGTGAGGAGCGGCGGAGCACCCCTTACCTGTGAGGAGCGGCAGAGCGCCCCTTACCTGTGAAGAGCGGCAGAGCGCCCCTTACCTGTGAGGAGCGGCAGAGCGCCCCTTACCTGTGAGGAGCGGCAGAGCGCCCCTTACCTGTGAAGAGCGGCAGAGCGCCCCTTACCTGTGAGGAGCGGCAGAGCGCCACTTACCTGTGAAGAGCGGCAGAGCGCCCCTTACCTGTGAGGAGCGGCAGAGCGCCTCTTACCTGTGAGGAGCGGCAGAGGCCCCCGACCTGTGAGGAGCGGCAGAGCACCCCTTACCTGTGAAGAGCAGCAGAGCGCCCCGAACCTGTGAAGAGCGGCAGAGCGCCCCCGACCTGTGAAGAGCGGCAGAGCGCCCCCGACCTGTGAGGAGCGGCGGAGCGCCCCCTACCTGTGAAGAGCGGCAGAGCGCCCCCTACCTGTGAAGAGCGGCAGAGCGCCCCCGACCTGTGAAGAGCGGCAGAGCGCCCCCGACCTGTGAGGAGCGGCAGAGCGCCCCCGACCTGTGGGGCTGATCCTTCGTGGCTGCAGCGTAGCGGTACATTATCAGCTCCATGTTACCCTCCATACACAGGGGAGCTGCATATGGTCTTGGGGGTCTGGAGCTGCAGAACATTTCACTCAGTTGATCAAGGACAAAAATGATTGGGATGTAAGCCCCCATAACACTGATAGCACCCACCCTCCCTGTGACCCCACATTGTTCTGCCAGTGTCCTGTGCGGTGGTCTCGGTGGATGATGGATCGGGGGCGCACATTCTGGGAAAGACGTGTTTATTATAATCTGACTATGGGGGATAATAATGGATCACAGAGCGATGGTGGTCAGCAGCCGCTGTGGTCCAGGAACCAGACATCTCCGGGATCTGGCGCTGCGGCATATGATCGGTGATCCCGGGGATCTCTGGTGAATGATCAGCGGTGACCCGATTTGTGGCCGTTCTTACACAGATATGAGTTAACCCTCTCATCACCAAAGAACCCCGACACCCCCGCCGACATGGTGGGACATTAACATTCGTACATCTATCTGCAGAGCCCCCCGGCGTCCGCGGTCAGTCTGATCGGGGTCTCACAGCCTTTTTGCACGTGTCTGCAGCTCCGAGCGCTGATCCGGGGGGATCCTGCCGGTTACACTCCTAGGGTCTCCGCACAGGTGGATGGGGTCAGTCTTTGGTGCAAGTCGTCAGTCACGTGATGGCGGCCGTCAGATGAGGCTGGTCGTTGGGGTGGAGCTCTTCCTGGCCTCTCGCTGGCTGCTCCGGCTGAGCTGCACCACCTGCGTCAGGACACTGCCGCCATTACTCACTGTCGAGTGCTTGTTCTGCCGCAGCCAGAAGTGTTTCCTCAGGTGATATCTGCGCCATTTCCTCTGGATCTCAAACTGCACCTGGAGAAACAGAACCAGAACTCGGGTCAAAAGCTGCGACATATTGCAACGTATTGTGACATAATAGGACGTCGCTGATACACCGCGAAAGGGGCGCGGGGGCGATACCCGGGGTCAGGGTTATACCCGGGGTCAGGGGTTATACCCGGGTCAGGAGCGATACATCAGGAAGTGATACACGGTGGCGGGGAGGGGGGTGATGCACCATGACATGGGGGAAATCTGTGACGCGGGGGATACAATGTGTCACTATTTGCACTCGTGCAGGATGTTGCTATTTGTCCTAGAGGGAAACCTCACTGCTCCATCGGACGCCCTGATCCGTGCCATTTCTGAAGCTTTCATCCGTTCTCTGCACTGAGGACAGAGGTCAGGAGTAGGACTACTAACCTCGCCATTCAGGAAGCAGTACAGGACGGCGACCACAAATCCCTGCAAGGAAGAGCGAATATAATCACCAACCAGAAGACGAGGAAGTGTGAGACCCCGGTCCTCCACCTTCACCAGAACCCCCATAAAGAATCTCTCTTCAGGGCACACGAAGGCCGTGTCTCTACCGCCAGAAGCCCCATTCACTTAGGCTCCGTGCACACGTTGAGGAAATGGAGAAGTGTCTGCATCTCTTGGATGAATTACGCAGCTGCTCAATCATTGATTGGAGAGAACTGTCGCTGCAGGTTATAACACCAAATGTCAGAAATGCTCGCCGTGTGCCGGAGACGTCGGGATTCTCACTCACTTTGTCGGCATCAGGATTGCTTCAGGTTTTGCCAGCAAATCTGCATTGCACAAACGCACCAAATCTGCAACGTGTGCACAAGCCCTTATAGGGTCGGCAGTAATAAGAGGGTCCGTGTCCACGGTCAGGATTTGCTGCGCATTTCTGCGACGTGAAAATCACAGCAGCCAGACGTTACTGCACAGTGGAGGGATTTCTAGAGATGTGGGTCACCCGTGGACACTGACATGCGGCACGTCTGTCAGGACCGCAGCGTGTGGACTTTCCCCATAGACTTGCAGTAATGTGTAAAAACGTAAATGCTAATTTGCATAATAAGTGTAGAAATGGTGCGGACATTCTGCAGCGTCAAATCCTGAACGTGCCCTCAGGGACCATCACGGCTGCACCATGTGGAAAGCGAGCGCTGAGGCGCCGCACAGACGTGACCTTCCGGCTTTACAATGGCTGCCACCCACCTGGAAAGAACCGAGCGCCAGCTCAAAGGATAAGCGGATCTCCACAGTGCCGCTGCTCACATCCTCCGGGAAGAAGGCGAAGATGATGTAATGGACCCCAAAAAGCGGAATGAGAAGGAGCGTAGATCGGGCCAATCTCCTGCAGAGACCACATAATACATGAGTGCTGCGGGGGCCACCGATGCTGAGGGCCCATCCCACCAGATCTTCACAATGAAACCATCAACCCCAGAGTCAAAGTACAAGTGTTAGTCATATCTGCTATTGGGCAAGTTAAGTGACAACAGATATGGCCGCCACGAGGGTGAAAGTCACAAGTATATATAGCAATGACTATACGGAGGAGCACAATCTACAGGACTGGCTGCACATCCCGATGACATCACTATGCAGGGGAGGGGTTTAGGCTACAGGACTGGCTGCACATCCCGATGACATCACTATGCAGGGGAGGGGTTTAGGCTACAGGACTGGCTGCACCTCCCGATGACATCACTATGCAGGGGAGGGGTTTAGGTTACAGGACTGGCTGCACCTCCCGATGACATCACTATGCAGGGGAGGGGTTTAGGTTACAGGACTGGCTGCACATCCCGATGACATCACTATGCAGGGGAGGGGTTTAGGCTACAGGACTGGCTGCACCTCCCGATGACATCACTATGCAGGGGAGGGGTTTAGGTTACAGGACTGGCTGCACCTCCCGATGACATCACTATGCAGGGGAGGGGTTTAGGTTACAGGACTGACTGCATTTCCCGATGGCATCACTATGCAGGGGAGGGGTTTAGGTTACAGGACTGGCTGCACCTCCCGATGACATCACTATGCAGGGGAGGGGTTTAGGCTACAAGACTGGCTGCACATCCCGATGACATCACTATGCAGGGGAGGGGTTTAGGTTACAGTACTGGCTGCACCTCCCGATGACATCACTATGCAGGGGAGGGGTTTAGGTTACAGGACTGACTGCATTTCCCGATGGCATCACTATGCAGGGGAGACTGCAGGACTGGTTCCCCTTCCCGATGACATCAGTATGCAGGGAAAAGGTTTAGACTACAGGATTGACTGCAAATCTTCATGACATCACTGTGCAGGAGAGGCGTTTAGTCTACAGGACTGGCTGCACAACCTGGTAACATCAGTATGCAGGGGAGGGTTTTAAAATACAGGACTGGCAAAACTTCCCAATTACATCAGTATGCAGGGGAGAGGTATAGACTACAGGACTGGCTGCATGACCTGATGACATCAGTATGCAGGGGAGGGGTTTAGACTACAGGACTGGCTGCGCGACATGATGGCATCAGTATGCAGGGGAGGGGTATAGACTGCAGGACTGGCTGCGCGACATGATGGCATCAGTATGCAGGGGAGGGGTTTAGACTGCAGGACTGGCTGCGCGACATGATGGCATCAGTATGCAGGGGAGGGGTTTAGACTGCAGGACTGGCTGCACGACATGATGGCATCACTGTGCAGGGGAGGGGTTTAGACTACAGGACTGGCTGCATGACCTGATGACATCAGTATGCAGGGGACGGGTATAGACTGCAGGACTGGCTGCGCGACATGATGGCATCAGTATGCAGGGGAGGGGTTTAGACTGCAGGACTGGCTGCACGACATGATGGCATCACTGTGCAGGGGAGGGGTTTAGACTACAGGTCTGGCTGCACGACCTGATGGCATCAGTATGCAGGGGAGGGGTATAGACTGCAGGACTGGCTGCACGACATGATGGCATCAGTATGCAGGGGACGGGTATAGACTGCAGGACTGGCTGCACGACATGATGGCATCACTGTGCAGGGGAGAGGTTTAGACTGCAGGTCTGGCTGCACGACCTGATGGCATCAGTATGCAGGGGAGGGGTTTAGACTACAGGTCTGGCTGCACGACCTGATGGCATCAGTACACAGGGAGTGGTTTAGACTACAGGTCTGGCTGCACGACATGATGGCATCAGTATGCAGGGGAGCGGTATACACTGCAGGACTGGCTGCACGACCTGATGGCATCAGTATGCAGGGGAGGGGTTTAAACTACAGGACTGGCTGCACGACCTGATGGCATCAGTATGCAGGGGAGGGGTTTAGACTACAGGACTGGCTGCGTGACATGATGGCATCAGTATGCAGGGGAGGGGTTTAGACTGCAGGACTGGCTGCACGACATGATGGCATCACTGTGCAGGGGAGGGTATAGACTGCAGGTCTGGCTGCACGACCTGATGACATCACTATGCAGGGGAGGGGTTTAGACTGCAGGACTGGCTGCACGACATGATGGCATCAGTATGCAGGGGAGGGGTTTAGACTGCAGGACTGGCTGCACGACATGATGGCATCAGTATGCAGGGGAGGGGTTTAGACTACAGGTCTGGCTGCACGACCTGATGGCATCAGTATGCAGGGGAGGGGTATAGACTGCAGGACTGGCTGCACGACATGATGGCATCAGTATGCAGGGGACGGGTATAGACTGCAGGACTGGCTGCACGACATGATGGCATCACTGTGCAAGGGAGGGGTTTAGACTACAGGTCTGGCTGCACGACCTGATGGCATCAGTATGCAGGGGAGGGGTTTAGACTACAGGTCTGGCTGCACGACCTGATGGCATTAGTACACAGGGAGGGGTTTAGACTACAGGTCTGGCTGCACGACATGATGGCATCAGTATGCAGGGGAGGGGTATAGACTGCAGGACTGGCTGCACGACATGATGGAATCACTGCAGGGGAGGGGTTTAGACTACAGGTCTGGCTGCACGACCTGATGGCATCAGTATGCAGGGGAGGGGTTTAGACTACAGATCTGGCTGCACGACCTGATGGCATCAGTATGCAGGGGAGGGGTTTAGACTACAGGACTGGCTGCATGACCTGATGACATCAGTATGCAGGGGAGGGGTTTAGGTTACAGGACTGGCTGCACCTCCCGATGACATCACTGTGCAGGGGAGGGTTTAGGCTACAGGACTGGCTGCACCTCCCGATGACATCACTATGCAGGGGAGGGGTTTAGGCTACAGGACTGGCTGCACATCCCAATGACATCACTATGCAGGGGAGGGGTTTAGGTTACAGGACTGGCTGCACATCCCGATGACATCACTATGCAGGGGAGGGGTTTAGGTTACAGGACTGGCTGCACCTCCTGATGACATCAATATGCAGGGGAGGGGTTTAGGCTACAGGACTGGCTGCACCTCCCGATGACATCACTATGCAGGGGAGGGGTTTAGGTTACAGGATGGCTGCACCTCCCGATGACATCACTATGCAGGGGAGGGGTTTAGGTTACAGGACTGGCTGCACCTCCCAATGACATCACTATGCAGGGAAGGGGTTTAGGCTACAGGACTGGCTGCACCTCCCGATGACATCACTATGCAGGGGAGGGGTTTAGGTTACAGGACTGACTGCATTTCCCAATGGCATCACTATGCAGGGGAGACTGCAGGTGTAAGGTTCTTTGTACATGTTCTTGAAACTCAGTTTTTCCGTCAGCCATTTTGCTTTCTGTCTTGCTGCAGCTATCTTGCCCTCAGTCAATATGGAGTTTCCAGCTTTCATGTTCCCGCCCTGATTCTCTCCCTCTTGCTTCTTAAGCAGCCACAGCTGAGCAATCAGTGCTTCAGAATCTAGCCTGCAGTGAACCTGTGACCTGACTCCTGGAAGCCTTGGACTTTGTACTCCAGCTATTCCTACTGAGGAACTCTGAAACACTTGTGGACTCTGGAACCCTGCTCTTTGAAAGATCCACGTTTGCATGGACTTACGGTAACAGAGAAGAAGATCCTGAACCTGTTGTGGAGAGTGATTGCTGAGCTTAAGTTACTCTGGCCTGCTGTGTCTCCTGCTTCTGTATCTGCAAACTGTGTGACTATTTTTGCCACTTGTATGAAGTAATACAAGACCTTCTATATCAAACCTGTGTCTCATGTATTTTCATCGCACCCAAGCACAAGACGCTATATGAACTGTACTACATACATTACAAGATTCTGAAGCCAAAACGTTAGTGTCTGCTGGGTCTGGGAAGGCTGTGTCTGCTGTAACTGTGGATATCAGACGTCCGCTTGTACTTTCTGTGATGACAGTGGTTCTGACTTCTCACAACCATTCCAGGTGAGCAATTCCCTTAAGTTTTTTTTTCTGCAGTGTTACCACAGGTAAACACTATTGTTTTTTTTTTCTTTCCTCTTTTGTGTCTGCTGTAACTGTGGATATCAGATGTCCGGTTGAACTTCCTGTGATGATAGTGGTTGTGACTTCTCACAACCATTCCAGGTGAGCAGTTCCCTTAATTTTTTTTTCTCTCTGCAGTGTTACCACAGGTAAACACTATTGTTTTTTTTGTTTTTTTTCTCCTCTCCTTCCAGTACTCCTGTCTTAAAAGATCTGGAAAATGGAGGCCCGCATAAAGGAACTTTGCGGAGTGACTGATAATATCCTTGCAGATTTACAGACTATAAAAACCCGTTTTACAAACCTACAGGACCTCACTAATCACAATTTGCAAGTGTTTGGACAGACTGCCCAGGATTTGCGAGCCAGGATTGAGGTTCTAGAGGAGCGAGTCCAGGCTCCTGCTGTAGCCCCAAGTTCTGGGATTCCCAAGTTGCCCCCTTTTCGTTTTGGCGGTGAACGTGAAAAATTCAGGGGATTTATTAACCAATGCAATTTGTTTTTTTCTGCACATGCTTCACAATTTCCCACTGAATGATCTAAAGTGCTTACTATAATTATGTTACTGACCAACAAGGCTTTAATGTGGGCAAACCCTCTGAGACTGAGGATGAATGTTTGGATCATCTTGATGCTTTCATTTCAGCCATGGGGCAGGTGTTTGATGACCCCAATAGAGGTGCAACAGCTGAAGCAGCCATGTTAACCTTGCGCCAAGGTAAGCACTCGGTAGCCGAATATGCCTTGGATTTCAGGAGATGGGCTCTTGATACCACCTGGGACAGTTCCGCCAAAAAATCTATTTTTCGAAAGGGGTTGTCTCCACTAATTAAGGATGAACTTGCTCGTGCCGACCCTCCCACTGCGTTAGGTGATTTTATTAACTACTGCATCCGTATTGATGCTCGCCTGACTGAACGCAGGCAAGAGAGATGGTTCGAAAGCAATCGCACTAACCTTTTCCTACCTTCCTCCCCAGCTAAGGAACCTTTGAGTAGGATCACACGGGAACCTGAACCTGAACCCATGCAGGTAGACTCTTTAAAAAGACGGGTTAGTGATGCACGCAAAGAACATCGTTTTAAGGAGAATCTATGTTTCTATTGTGGTAAGTCAGGGCACTTCATTATAAACTGCCCCAGCCGTTCTCGTAAGACTACTGCAGCACTCATTCACTGTGAGTGTTGCGAGAGGAGATCTGTCAGGTCCGAGCCTCAGGCTCCAGAGAGATCTGCAGCAACAGATATTGATTTCTCGGACTTAAACTCCGTTACTTCTGAGGACGATGACTGTGTAAACGCTGCAATTTTTCAAGTTTCCTCAGCGGTGTCCCAGCTGAGTTGTAGGAAAAACAATTCTCATTGCTTCCTTTCCATCAAACTCTGGGTTGACTCAGTCTGGGTGTCTAGCTCTGCTATGATCGACTCAGGGACAAGTGGGAATTTTATGGATGTCTCCTTTGCTCTGAAACAGGGGATACGTTCAGTGAAGAAGGCTACTCCAGTACAGATGGAAACTGTGGATGGCTCCCTGCTGACCTCTGGACCAGTGGATCAGGAAACGGAGCCTTTGAGGGTCCTTATGGGTAAAGATCATCAAGAGAAACTGTCCTTTATGCTTATCTCTTCTCCCCACTTTCCCATTATTCTAGGGCTACCATGGCTGCAGGCTCAGAACCCTACCATTAACTGGGAGACCAAGGAATTACACTTTCCAGAGAAACAGATGAGTCCAGAAGTTTCAGCTTGCTCTGTTCCTAAAGGAACCATGTCAGTCCCTGAACTACCAGCTGTATACCAGGACTATGTGGATTTATGTGACAAGAAGAACGCTGACCAGCTTCCCCCTCACCGTCCATATGATTGTCCAATTGAATTATTGCCTGGAGCAGAGATACCTTTTGGTAAGATCTACCCCCTGGCGGGGCCTGAGCTAAAGGCTTTAAAGGATTACATAGATGAAAATCTAGCCAAGGGCTTCATACGCCCCTCTTCATCTCCTGCAGGGGCACCCATCTTCTTTGTGAAGAAGAAAGATGGATCTCTGAGACCCTGCGTAGACTATAGGGAACTCAATAAGGTTACTATTAGAAACCGTTATCCATTGCCTTTAATCCCTGAGTTATTGGAGAGAGTGCGGCATGCCAAAATTTTCTCTAAATTGGATCTCCGTGGGGCCTATAACTTGGTCCGTATTAGACCTGGGGATGAATGGAAGACTGCATTCAGGTCACGCTATGGACACTTTGAATATCTAGTTATGCCTTTTGGTCTGAGTACCGCCCCAGCCACTTTCCAACACTTGGTGAATGACATCTTCAGGGATCTCCTAGATACATTCGTGGTGATTTATTTGGATGATATTCTAATTTTTTCTAACTCCACAGAGGAACATCATGGACATGTGAGAATGGTCTTGGAACGTCTAAGACAAAACCATCTTTACATCAAACTTGAAAAGTGTGAATTCCATAGGACCGAAATTCAATTTCTGGGGTATGTACTGTCTACACAAGGAATTAGTATGGATGGAAGCAAGACCCAAGCCATCAAGGATTGGCCAAGTCCTAGAAATGTGAAGGAGGTGCAGCGCTTCATCGGGTTTGCCAATTTCTATAGACGTTTCATTAGGAATTTCTCTGAGGTAGTGTCACCTATCACCCAACTTACCCGGAAAGAGTCTAGGTTCTCCTGGACTCCCCAAGCCCAGGAAGCATTTTCCCATCTAAAAGATAAATTTACCACCGCACCTATCTTGGTACATCCCAACCCCGAACTTGCCTTCATAATAGAGTGGATGCTTCAGACTGTGCCGTTGGAGCTATACTCTCTCAGAGAACAGGTGAGAAGAATGTCTTGCATCCCTGTGCCTTCTTTTCCCAGCAGTTGTCTTCGGCTGAGAGGAACTACGATGTGGGCAATAGAGAGTTGTTGGCCATTATTGCCGCCTTCAAAGAATGGAGACACCTTCTTCAGGGAGCTGCACAGCAAATAGTCGTCCTGACAGACCATCGTAACCTTGAATTTATCAGGTCGGCTAAGTGCCTGACTCCTCGCCAGGCTCGCTGGAATCTTTTCTTAAACCAATTTAATTTTGTCATTTCTTATAGACCAGGATCGCGCAATGGAAAGGCTGATGCACTCTCTAGGATTCATTCAGCAGAGACCCGTCCACTTACTCCTCCTAAGACTATTCTTCCTGACTCTAGATTCCTGGGAGTGATTCATAATCAAGACCTACTTAAGGACATCAAGGAAGCATACCATGCGCATTCCTTGTTGGCACAACCCCCAAGGGACGTAAGTCTTGTCTTTAAGAATGGTGTGTGGATTCTGGGACAACGTCTGTATATTCCTGAAACAGTCAGATTGAGAGTATTGCAACTCATTCACGATTCCAAGATAGCTGGGCATAGGGGAATTCTAAAGACACAGGAATTTCTTTCTCGTTTCTTTTGGTGGCCCACTTGCAGGAAGGATGTTTTAAACTATGTCACTTCATGTGAAGTCTGTGCAAGATGCAAAACACCTCGCTCCTCACCAACTGGTCTGTTACAACCTCTTCCCACCCCGTCCCGCCCGTGGGGATCCATTTCTATGGACTTCATTGTGGAGTTACCAACCTCTCAAGGGAAAAACACCATTCTAGTGGTGGTTGATCGTTTAACAAAGGCAGCTCATTTTATCCCTTGTGTCGGCTTACCCACTGCAAAACAGACATCAGATTTGATGATTAAAGATGTGTTTCGCTTACATGGAGTACCGGATGAGGTTATTTCGGATCGAGGGGTGCAATTCACTTCAAGGTTTTGGCAAAATTTCTGTGCAGCATTGGACATTAAAGTAAACCTTTCTTCTGCTTTTCATCCCCAGACTAATGGACAGACCGAACGAACCAATCAAACTCTGGAGCAGTATCTCCGCTGCTTTATCTGCCACCTACAGGATGATTGGGTGGATCTACTTCCATTGGCTGAGTTCTCTTATAACAACTCTCAGAGCGCCTCCACTAAGCAGTCTCCTTTTTACTCCAATCTAGGTTATCATCCTAACATTCTTCCACGATTTCCCATAGAAACGCCTTTACCAGCAGTGGCTGAAAGAATCACGTCTTTACAGAAGAATATGGATCTTCTAAAGGAGAATCTGGAATTGGCTCAGGAAAGGTACAAGAAAGCAGCAGATAAATTTCGTAAACCTGCGCCAGCTTTTAAGGTAGGAGACCTGGTCTGGCTGTCAACCAGAAATCTTAAGTTAAGGATTCCATCGTCTAAGTTGGGACATAAGTACATTGGACCCTATAAAATCAGTAAAATTATAAGTACCGTTGCTTGTCGTCTCCAACTGCCTAGAACTATGAGAATCCACCCTGTCTTTCATGTATCCCTACTAAAGGCTGCAACACCCAATACGTTTCCTGGACGTTCTTCTCCTTGCCCTGACCCAGTGCTAGTCGATGGTCAGGAAGAATTTGTGGTGGAAAGAATTCTAGATTCCAGGTTATACAGAAATCAGTTACAATATTTGATTAAATGGCAGGGCTACCCAGTGGAGGACAACTCATGGGAACCGGTCAATAACGTTAATGCTCCTCGTTTGCTCCGCCAGTTTCATCAGAGGTACCCAGACAAGCCTGGTCTGAGGCCATCCGGAGGTTGTCCCTAAGGGGGGAGTAATGTAAGGTTCTTTGTACATGTTCTTGAAACTCAGTTTTTCCGTCAGCCATTTTGCTTTCTGTCTTGCTGCAGCTATCTTGCCCTCAGTCAATATGGAGTTTCCAGCTTTCATGTTCCCGCCCTGATTCTCTCCCTCTTGCTTCTTAAGCAGCCACAGCTGAGCAATCGGTGCTTCAGAATCTAGCCTGCAGTGAACCTGTGACCTGACTCCTGGAAGCCTTGGACTTTGTACTCCAGCTATTCCTACTGAGGAACTCTGAAACACTTGTGGACTCTGGAACCCTGCTCTTTGAAAGATCCACGTTTGCATGGACTTACGGTAACAGAGAAGAAGATCCTGAACCTGTTGTGGAGAGTGATTGCTGAGCTTAAGTTACTCTGGCCTGCTGTGTCTCCTGCTTCTGTATCTGCAAGCTGTGTGACTATTTTTGCCACTTGTATGAAGTAATGCAAGACCTTCTATATCAAACCTGTGTCTCATGTATTTTCATCGCACCCAAGCACAAGACGCTATATGAACTGTACTACATACATTACAGCAGGACTGGTTCCCCTTCCCGATGACATCAGTATGCAGGGAAAAGGTTTAGACTACAGGATTGACTGCCAATCTTCATGACATCACTGTGCAGGAGAGGCGTTTAGTCTACAGGACTGGCTGCACAACCTGGTAACATCACTATGCAGGGGAGGGTTTTAAAATACAGGACTGGCAAAACTTCCCAATTACATCAGTATGCAGGGGAGAGGTATAGACTACAGGACTGGCTGCACGACATGATGGCATCAGTATGCAGGGGAAGGGTATAGACTGAAGGACTGGCTGCACGACCTGATGGCATCAGTATGCAGGGGAGGGGTTTAGACTACAGGACTGGCGGCTGCGCGACATGATGGCATCAGTATGCAGGGGAAGGGTATAGACTGCAGGACTGGCTGCACGACCTGATGGCATCAGTATGCAGGGGAGGGGTTTAGACTACAGGACTGGCTGCACGACATGATGGCATCAGTATGCAGGGAAGGGTATAGACTGCAGGACTGGCTGCATGACCTGATGGCATCAGTATGCAGGGGAGGGGTTTAGACTACAGGACTGGCTGCGCGACATGATGGCATCAGTATGCAGGGGAGGGGTTTAGACTGCAGGACTGACTGCACAACATGATGGCATCACTGTGCAGGGGAGGGGTTTAGACTACAGGTCTGGCTGCACGACCTGATGGCATCAGTATGCAGGGGAGGGGTATAGACTGCAGGACTGGCTGCACGACATGATGGCATCACTGTGCAGGGGAGGGGTTTAGACTACAGGACTGGCTGCATGACCTGATGACTTCAGTATGCAGGGGAGGGGTATAGACTGCAGGACTGGCTGCACGACATGATGGCATCACTGTGCAGGGGAGGGGTTTAGACTACAGGTCTGGCTGCACTACCTGATGGCATCACTGTGCAGGGGAGGGGTTTAGACTGCAGGACTGGCTGCATGACCTGATGACATCACTATGCAGGGGAGGGGTTTAGACTGCAGGACTGGCTGCACGACCTGATGGCATCAGTATGCAGGGGAGGGGTATAGACTGCAGGTCTGGCTGCACGACCTGATGGCATCAGTATGCAGGGGAGGGGTATAGACTGCAGGACTGGCTGCACGACCTGATGGCATCAGTATGCAGGGGAGGGGTTTAGACTGCAGGACTGGCTGCACGACCTGATGGCATCACTGTGCAGGGGAGGGGTTTAGACTGCAGGACTGGCTGCACGACCTGATGGCATCAGTATGCAGGGGAGGGGTATAGACTGCAGGACTGGCTGCACGACCTGATGGCATCAGTATGCAGGGGAGGGGTATAGACTGCAGGACTGGCTGCACGACATGATGGCATCACTGTGCAGGGGAGGGGTTTAGACTACAGGTCTGGCTGCACGACCTGATGACATCACTATGCAGGGGAGGGGTTTAGACTGCAGGACTGGCTGCACGACCTGATGACATCGATACACAGGGGTGGGGTTAAAGACTCAGTTTAGGTATGGATGCACTTGGGACACCTCCATCTAACTGAACCCTGACCTATTAGGCAACAGCTCCCCACACCCAACATGAAGGGCCACACTCACTTGTACTGGTTGAAGTCGTTTCCCCAAACATCCGACGTTCGGAGCTTCTTCATCAAAATTCGGATAATTCTCACAAACAGAATGAAGTTTATCTAGAGGGATCAGAAAGGGTTTATGTGATGAAACGGTGCACACGGTCTGCCACACGGTAGCCCGGGGTATCACGGCCTGTGATCCCTCCGTGCCGCAAATGTGACGAAAACGCGCACACACACGACGGCTGCTGCCGTCCGACCCGGTAAACTGCAGAGACTTTTAATTATCCCACTTCCACTTAGGAACTTGCAGCTCTCTGGCGCCCCCCTTACCCTCAGGTCAGTCAGGGAACTGCACCTAGGATAATTGGTCGCCAGACGGGTCACTTGGATGTGTGCTGGCTATTGGGCACGCTGCAGTGAGGGAATTATAATTACTCCTGGCTGCAGCCAGGCAGTACCCTTATAAACCCCGCTCCGTCACTGCCAGCGTCACCCAATAGATTAACACTTTACACCCCTTCCTTTTAGCTGCCACCAGCTACGGCTTTTGATGAACAATTTATCAAGAGGGTCCGTAGCAACCCCAAAACAGTAGCGTAGTGCTTCAGGCACGTGCAAATTCGTTTATAGAGCAGGAGAAACAAACTAATAAATTTATAGGTTTATTCCTTAAAAACCAGGCAGTGCTTATATAATATAAAAAGATGTAACAAACTGAGGCAATATAGTTATGTACAAATGCAGTTATAAAATAAAATAGGATTAAGAATGAAAGATAACTCACATGGTTGTTAGATCATTACAGGCAAGCCAGGCTGGGGGAAGGAGCCACACGTCATAGTTCATTGGTAGATCTCTTACTCAGGACATCCCAGCAGAAAAGTGCCTAAGGAACTTCACTGCAAGACTTATGCATGTCAGCTTCTGACCTCACAAAAAGGGCTGGTTTTCTGGCCACCTCCCCTGGCTGCAAGCTATGGTTTGAGCTCTGCAATATTATAAGGTCCATAACTCGTCCTGTGAACCTAGCAGAATAACGGCAGACCTATCAATGATCTTACTCTAAAATGACGGTTCCAATGAGCCCACACTTGGGTGGGCTAGTACATGGGGCACCCGAGAATTCCATTTCTCGGGTTCTGTTGGAGTTACGGGTTTACCAGTACCACGGGAACGATGCCCGTCGGCGCATGGTTCAACACAGTAACTTTCGTGTTTCTAGCGAATGCTCCCACCGTGTTATTAACCAAAAAAGAATGAATTCTCCAAAATGTCTGCTATAGGAAGAAAGCACGTGTGCAGACAATGAAGGACCCCTGCGGTGAAGCGGGAAAACTTCCAGCACTGGCAGCTCACATTACACTGCCTGAGTGCAGGCTGGGGGTTGGTGAGAAGTACGAGAGCTGCAGAGAGAAGGAGGGGGCTTTGCTTGGTGGGCTTTCAGCAGTACAAAAAAAAAAAGATGAGGACAGCAATTCCAGCACAGCACTCATCACACCTCCCCCCCTTAGAGGGCGCTACGGAGGCATGACCTGTCGGTAATCCGACATGCGCACCTCAGCGGGTTCGCCACGTCGTGATAACCCATCAGCATTCCCATGATCACTGCCTTTCTTGTGTTGTACGGCAAAATCATACTGCTGCAGGGCAAGGCTCCAGCGTAGCAACCTACCATTGGTTCCGGACACTGTGTGCAGCCAGCTCAGAGGGTTGTGGTCGGTGACCACCTTGAAGGTGCGCCCGTACAGGTAGGGCTGCAAACGTTGCAGTGCCCAGACCATGGCCAGGCACTCCTTCTCGATGGTGGAGTATGCCACTTCCCTTGGCAGAAGTTTCCGGCTCAGGTACAACACGGGGTGCTCCTGGTTCCCCGAATCAACCTGGCTGAGTACAGCACCGAGGCCAAATTCGCTGGCGTCAGTCTGTACCAGGAATGGCCGACTGCTGTCGACGGCTTTCAACACTGGAGAGCTGCACAGGGCTGTTTTCAAAGCTCGGAATGCCGCCTCACAGCCATCTGTCCAGTTGACTGTTTGGGGTAGACCGCCCTTGGTGAGGTCCGTCAAGGGTTTTGCAATGGCGCTATAGTTCGGTACGAAACGCCTATTGTACCCTGCAGTGCCCAGGAAGGACTTCACCTGCTTTTTGGTCCTGGGGGTGGGCCAGGACACGATCGCGTCCACTTTCTCAGGCTCTGGACTCATGGAACCCCCGCCTACCCGGTGCCCCAGGTAGTGGACCTCCCTCATGCCCATCTGGCATTTTCCCGGCTTGATGGTCAGACCTGCCTGGTGAATACGCTTGAGCACCTCCTGGAGATGCTGAAGGTGTTCCTCCCAGGTGGAACTGAAGACGGCAATGTCGTCCAGGTACGCCACAGCGTACTCCTCCAGTCCCTGAAGCAGGTGGTTGACCATCCGCTGGAAAGTGGCAGGGGCATTCTTCATGCCGAAAGGCATGACCGTGGACTCGTACAGTCCAAAAGGGGTGATAAAGGCAGATTTCTCCTGCGCCGCAGGGCTCAGGGGAATCTGCCAGTATCCCCGGCTCAGATCCATGATGGATATGTACTTGGCATTCGCCAACCGCTCCAGCAGATCCTCGATGCGTGGCATTGGGTGCGCATCAGAGGTAGTGATGGCGTTGAGCCCCCTGTAGTCCACGCAGAACCGGGTGGTCCGATCCTTTTTTGGCACGAGAACTACAGGTGAGGCCCACGCGCTTTTGGACTGCCGGATCACCCCCAGCTGCAACATCTCATGGATCTCCTGGCGCATAATCTGCTGCACTTCCTCAGAGATCCGATAAGGTGTCCGCCGTAACGGATCGTGATTCCCGGTGTCCACCTCGTGGACTGCCAACTCGGTCCTTCCGGGTCGGTTCGTGAACTCGGCCCGGAAGGGTTCCAGAGTGGTCAGCAACTGCAACCGCTGGGAGACGGTTAGCGAGGCATTTACCTCCATGTCCTCAATGGACCCATTGGCATTAGCTTGGGCCAGCATGTCTAGGAGGGGATCCTCTTCCCCGTCCTCGGGCAGATTGCAGACCGGTAGGACGCAGGCTTCACGTTCGTGATGGGCTTTCATCATGTTGACGTGAAAGGCCTTGCGCCTACCCCGAGTGTGGTCAAGCGTGACCACGTAGGTGGCTGGGTTGAGCTGTTGGTGCACGACGTACGGGCCTTCCCAGGCTGCCTGAAGCTTATCCTTTGGTACGGGGACCAGCACCCACACCTTTTGACCCACCTGGTAGGTCCGCTCCCGGGCGTTCTGGTCGTACCAGTGCTTCTGGTCAGCCTGAGCCTGCGTCATGTTGTCATGCACCAACTGCGTCAAGGTCTGCATCTTGTCGCGGAAGCGCATGACATAATCCACGATGGACACTTCCGTGGGGTTTGGCTCATCTTCCCAGGATTCTCTTATCAACCCAAGGGGTCCCCGGACTCGCCTACCATACAGGAGCTCGAAGGGGGAGAACCCCGTCGAGGCCTGCGGGACTTCTCTGTAGGCAAATAGCAGACGTGGGAGGTACCGCTCCCAATCGCGTCCCTGGGTCTCAACCAGCATGCGGAGCATCTGTTTGAGGGTACCGTTAAAGCGCTCACACAAACCATTGGTCTGTGGGTGATACGCACTCGATACCATATGCGTCACCTGCATTTTGCTGCAGAGAGCCTTCATTAGGCGAGACATAAATTGGGTCCCTTGATCGGTAAGCATCTCCCTGGGAAATCCTACCCGTGAAAAGATGGTCACCAGTGCATCCGCCACCTTATCTGCCCTAGTTGAGGACAGAGCTACTGCCTCCGGGTACCGGGTAGCGTAGTCTACCACAGTCAGGATGTATTGCTTTCCAGAGCTGCTGGGGACGGCCAGCGGGCCCACAATGTCCACCGCGATCCTCTGGAAAGGCTCCTCTATCACTGGCAACGGGATCAGGGGAGCCTTAAGAGCAGGCCCCGCCTTCCCCACTCTTTGACAGGTGATACAGGAGCGGCAGTAGTTAGTCACATCTGTCCCCATCTTGGGCCAATAGAAGTGTTGAGACAGCCGTGCCTTAGTTTTGCTAATCCCCAAGTGTCCAGAAAGTGGAATCTCATGGGCAATCCTCAACAACTCACCTCGGAACTGGTGCGGGACGACCAGCTGTTTTTCCCTCAACCACTCCTTTTGGGAACCTCCGGGTACTGTCTCCCGGTACAACCTTCCTCGTTCCCAGAACACCCTCTCCTTATCAGTCACGGAGGTGGGCGTCTCGGCGAGGTGCCTCAAGTTCCCCAGGCTCGCATCTGAGTGCAGAGCGGCCTGGAACTCCTGGCTGGAGGCAGCCCGAAGTGACGTCAGGGTTCCTTCCTCACTGGGACCCTCTGGGACCGGCTTTGGGTCCACCTCTGGTTCAGTCTCTCCTGTAGCGGAGGAGGGTCCAGATGGCAGGGCGCTACCTGCGATCCGGGCACTCTGACTGCGGGTGACAGCAGCTACATATGCAGTCTCCCCGGGGATTTCTATAGACCCATCAGCCTGCGCTGCTATGGGCTCTACCTCCCCATCCACCCCCAACACTTCAGGAGCAGTGCTACTTATGGGCCAGTTACCTTCCTCGGTGGCACTGGTCAGTGTCATGGCTTCACCTTCCTCCCGGTTCCCATGCACCTCCCCATTTCCTTGAGCACTGTCGCTTGCTCCTGCTAGGGGTTCCTCAGCCGTCTCACTCCGCAGAGCGACGGGACTGAACGCTCCTGTACCTGTGGACACATCTACCACTTCAGAGAAAGGGTTAACAGATTCAGATGGCACAGATACATCACTATCAACATCAGTCCTAGGGAAAGAAAGGTTATCAGTTGCATCATCACTTCGCAAAGCATTAGCAGGTAACACAATCAGTTTCCCATCATCATCAACATCATGGTTAACGTTAACCTTATCATCAGATTGGGAAGGGGTGTCAGGGACATAGTACGCCACCATCCTCCCCAGATCAGTCCCCAATAAAACATCAGTGGGCAGGTTTTCGGACACCCCCACTTCCTTCACCCCGCTCCCGGCACCCCAGTCAATGAAAACTCGGGCTATCGGCAAGGGGTAGTGAACGCCCCCAATCCCTGTGACAGTTAAGGTTTTCCCCGGAATCAACTCTTCAGGGGCCGCCAGTTCGGGTCGGATGAGGGTTCGTTCAGCCCCGGTGTCCTTGAGGCCTGTAGCAAGACGGGCCCCCACGCGGACGGGCTGCACGTTGTCATCAACCCTCCCCACCACACCACCCACCAAAAGAACAGAGGCGTTGGGCCCGGAGGCCTTGGCTGGGGGGTTCTTCTGCCTCTCCGGACAGGTGGCGCTGATGTGACCAGTCCTTTTACAGGAGAAACACTGGCGGGGGTCTGATGTAGGCCTGGCGCTGGCAAAGGGGATAGTGCCTCCAGAGGGACGACTGGCAGGGGCACTGGGGTTGGTTGCAGGCTTACCCCCTCCCCAACGGGTGGTGACGGGCTTCCGCACCTCGGGTTTCCGGTTGGCCTCATAGCTGTCGGCGATCCGGGCTGTTGTGACCGCGTCCTCTGGGTCTCGGTCCAGGATGAACTGTCGGACCTCAGCTGGGCACAGATGCAGGAACTGGTCTTTGATCATCAGGTCTTTCAGCTCCTCATAGGTGTCAACTGACAGTCCATGGATCCACTGGTCAAAGTGGTTCCTGAGTCCTTGCACCACATCGCTATAACTGTCGTGTGGGCCACGTTGGAGGTTCCAGAACTTCTTTCGGTATACCTCAGGGGTTAGCTGGTACTTGGCAATCAGGGCCTGCTTGATGGCCTCATAGTCACTGTCTTGATCTGGCGCGAGGGAAGCGAACGCCTCCAAAGCTTTGCCCTTCAGCCCGGGGGTCAAGTACCTGGCCCATTGGTCGGCAGGCAGCCGGTACTGTCTGCAGACTTTCTCAAAGGCCCGCAGAAAAGTGTCCAAGTCTCCTTCCTTTTCCAGCACGGGAAAGTGCTCCGGCCGGGGCTTGGGACTCTGAGAGCTGCTGGGTGTACCGCTCTGGGCTGTGGAGGGCATTGCCCCTTGTCTGAGCAGCTTCAGTTCATGGGCTCTCTGAGCTTCCCGCTCGGCTCTCTCAGCCTCCCGCTCGGCCCTCTCAGCCTCCCGCTCGGCCTCTCGCTGGGCTTGGCGCTCGGCTCTCTCAGCCTCTCGCTGTTTGGCCTCTCGCTGGTCGGCTCTCTCTTGAGCTTGCTGGATCAGCCTCAGGCGTTCTTCCAGGTTGTCAGAGGTGAGTCCCTCCAGGGCCGCCTGCAGGTAAGGGTCCACCTCTCTCTGGGTGTAAGCAGTCAGGGGTTGGGCCTCTGCTCCTGCGGCACCACCTTGGCTTGGGCCGGCTCCTGCGCCCGCCACGCTCCGATGCTCTTCCAGTTCCTTCAGGGCCTGGACCAGTCGGGCTTTGGTTTGGTTCTTGTGGTCAAGGCCGTGGTACACGCAGATTCCCACAAGAGTGTCCCTGTTCTGCTTTTCGAACCAACTTGCTCCTCTTGTAGCCATGGTTGCCAAATAAAAGATAGGATAGAAAAACAAAGAGAAGGGAGGGGTAACCGCAAGTACACACAATTGTCTCAGGACTAATAAACACTGAGTCTGTTCTCCAAAACTTTAGCTGCAGGGTCGCTGAAGAACCGTGCAAGTTTTTTAGTGAATGGAATGATTGCTCAAACCAGATCACTAATGCTCTATAATCCCACCGCTCTGCCACCAATATGTGATGAACGGGCACACAGTCCGCCACACGGTAGCCCGGGGGTCACGGCTTGTGATCCCACCGCTGCCACCAATATTTGATGAACGGGCACGCGGTCCGCCACACAATAGCCCGGGGTATCACGGCTTGTGATCCCACCGCTGCCACCAATATGTGATGAAACGGTGCACACACACGACGGCCGCTGCCGTCTGACCCAGTAAACTGCAGGGATTTATAATTATCCCACTTCCACTTAGGAACTTGCAGCTCTCTGGCGCCCCCTTACCCTCAGGTCAGTCAGGGAACTGCACCTAGGATAATCAGTCGCCAGACGGGTCACTTGGATGTGTGCTGGCTATTGGGCACGCTGCAGTGAGGGAATTATAATTACTCCGAGCCGCAGCCGGGTAATACACTTATAAAACCCGCTCCGTCACCGCCAACGCCACCCCATAGGTCAACACTTTACACCCCTTCTTTTTAGCTGCCACCAGCTACGGCTTTTGATGAACAATTTATCAAGCGGGTCCGTAGCAACCCCAAAACAGTAGCGTAGTGCTTCAGGCACGTGCAAATTCGTTTATAGAGCAGGAGAAACAAACTAATGAATTTATAGGTTTATTCCTTAAAAAACAGGCAGTGCTTATATAATATAAAAAGATGTAACAAACTGAGACAATATCGTTATATACAGATGCAGTTATAAAATAAAATAGGATTACAGATGAAAATCACTCACATGGTAGTTACAGGCAAGACAAGCCAGGCTGGGGGAAGGAGCCACACGTCATAGTTCATTGGTAGATCTCTTACTCAGGACATCCCAGCAGAAAGTGCCTAAGGAACTTCACTGCAAGACTTATGCATGTCAGCTTCTGACCTCACAAAAGGGGCTGGTTTTCTGGCCACCTCCCTGGCTGCAAGCTATGGTTTGAGCTCTGCAATATCATAAGGTCCATAACTCGCCCTGTGAACCTAGCAGAATAACGGCAGACCTATCAATGATCTTGGATAGCACTGCAGCCTTGCAGCGCTGTAGTCCTGGGTTCGAATCCCACCAAGGACAACATCTGCAAGGAGTTTGTATGTTCTCCCGTGTTTGCGTGGGTTTCCTCCGGGTACTCCGGTTTCCTCCCACACTCCAAAAACATACAGATAGGGACTCTAGATTGTGAGCCCTTCGGGGACAGCGACGGCAATGTGTGCAAACTGTAAAGCGCTGCGGAATATGTTAGCGCTATATAAAAATAAAGATTATTATTATTATCTTACTCTAAAATGACGGTTCCAATGAGCCCACACTTGGGTGGGCTAGTTCATGGGGCACCCGAGAATTCCATTTCTCGCGTTCTGTTGGAGTTACGGGTTTACCAGTACCACGGGAACGATGCCCGTCGGCGCATGGTTCAACACAGTAACTTTCGTGTTTCTAGCGAATGCTCCCACCGTGTTATTAACCAAAAAAGAATGAATTCTCCAAAATGGCTGCTATAGGAAGAAAGCACGTGTGCAGACAATGAAGGACCCCTGCGGTGAAGCGGCAAAACTTCCAGCACTGGTAGCTCAGGTTACACTGAGCTTGACTGCAGGTTGACAGGGGGGAGGGAAGCGTGAGCTGCAGAGAAAAGGAGGGAGGGGTAGTTTGCCCTGTGCTTGCAAACGGTGGGGGTTGTAGTTCTAGCAACAGCACGAGACATGAAGCTTGCAATATCATCACATCCACCATCACCAGAAAACCCCATTCCCACAGTAAGGTATGGTGGGGTAGCATTGTTCTCCAGGTCAATTTTTTGGTAGTTGGAAATGGTGCTTTAGTCAAGGGGGATGGAATCATGGACTTTTCTGCTGAAAAGCTGAAAATTAGGAGGAATTTCAACTTTCAGCGACAATGACGCTAAGAGACGTCCAAATCACCATAATCACGGCATCTCCAGAAGAAAATATAAGTTCTGGAGTGGCTGAGCCCAGACCTGCAAACAAGGGACAATCTGTGGTGACCTGAAGAGGGCGCTGTACACAGGAGATGCCCCGCAATCTGTGGTGACCTGAAGAGGGCGCTGTACACAGGAGAGGCTCATGCAGTCTGACAGATGTGGAGCTGCTGCAGGGCGGAGGCGGCAATGATCACCAATACTAGATGTACCGAGCGAATGTGGAGCCCAGCTGCGCTCGGTTCCACATATCCTAGAAGGGTGCATGAAGGATTCATCCACTAGAGGTCACACTACATACACACACCTTCACCCGTCCTCAGTCCACCAGAGGGAGCCCTGATTGGGATATAAAAGGGGGTGAAGGCAGGAAGTCAGTCAGTCTGAAGTCTAGAGTCTGAAGCCTAGAGTCTGAAGTCTGCAGTCTGCAGGGCAGAGTGAAGTGAAGCTGAGTCTACAGAGGAGTTCTGTTCAGTCTAGCTGAGGAGTCTAGCAGATCAGGCTAGAGAGCTAAGAGCGTGCCGACGCCCTGGAGAGCTACAGAAGAGGCAGCCCACCAACTTCAGATGTGTATAACCTTGTGAGGGCCCGAGTAGGCCGGAGGCAAGAGGAGAGTAGAAAAGGGGCAGAGGAGCCTTACCAGCTCACCCCAGCAAGTACAAACAGGATC
>JARQOD010010349.1:0-27718 GCA_033576555.1 Oophaga sylvatica | reverse complement strand
CCGGCAGCTCTCAGCCTCAGACCCCTCTGCTCCCACCCGCAGCTCTCAGCCCTCAGTGACCCCTCTGCTCCCACCCCGCAGCTCTCAGCCCTCAGTGACCCCTCTTCTCCCACCCCGCAGCTCTCAGCCCTCAGTGACCCCTCTTCTCCCACCCCTGCAGCTCTCAGCCCTCAGTGACCCCTCTTCTCCCACCCCGGCAGCTCTCAGCCCTCAGTGACCCCTCTTCTCCCACCCCGGCAGCTCTCAGCCCTCAGTGACCCCTCTTCTCCCACCCCGCAGCTCTCAGCCCTCAGTGACCTCTGCTCCCACCCCGCAGCTCTCAGTGACCCCTCTGCTCCCACCCCGGCTCCGCCCTCAGTGACCCCTCTTCTCCCACCCCGCAGCTCAGCCCTCAGTGACCCCTCTGCTCCCACCACCGGCCAGCCCTCAGTGACCCCTCTTCTCCCACCCGGCAGTCACCCTCAGTGACCCCTCTGCTCCCACCCCGCGCAGCTCTCAGTGACCCCTCTGCTCCCACCCCGGCAGCTTCACCTCAGTGACCCCTCTGCTCCCACCCCGCAGCTCTCAGCCCTCAGTGACCCCTCTGCTCCCACCCGCAGTCTAGCCCTCAGTGACCCCTCTTCTCCCACCCCGCAGTTCTCAGCCCTCAGTGACCCCTCTTCTCCCACCCCGGCAGCTCTCAGTGACCCCTCTTCTCCCACCCCGCAGCTCTCAGCCCTCAGTGACCCCTCTGCTACCATTCCCGGCAGCTCTCAGCCCTCAGTGACCTCTGCTCCCACCCCTGCAGCTCTCAGCCCTCAGTGACCCCTCTGCTCCCACCCCGCAGCTCTCAGCCCTCAGTGACCCCTCTGCTCCCACCCCGGCGCTCTCAGCCCTCAGTGACCCCTCTCTCCCACCCCCAGCTCCAGCCCTCAGTGACCCCTCTCTCCCACCCGCGCTCTCAGCCCTCAGTGACCCCTCTGCTCCCACCCCAGCAGCTCTCAGCCCTCAGTGACCTCTTCTCCCACCCCTGCAGCTCTCAGCCCTCAGTGACCCCTCTGCTACCACCCGGCAGCTCTAGCCCTCAGTGACCCCTCTGCTCCCACCCGGCGCCAGCCCTCAGTGACCCCTCTTCTCCCACCCCTGCAGCTCTCAGCCCTCAGTGACCCCTCTTCTCCCACCCCGGCAGCTCTCAGCCCTCAGTGACCCTCTGCTCCCACCCCGCAGCTCTCAGCCCTCAGTGACCCCTCTCTCCCACCCCGGCAGCTCTCAGCCCTCAGTGACCCCTCTGCTCCCACCCCGCAGCTCTCAGCCCTCAGTGACCCCTCTTCTCCCACCCCGCAGCTCTCAGCCTCAGTGACCACCTCTGCTCCCACCCCGCAGCTCTCAGCCCTCAGTGACCCCTCTTCTCCCACCCCGCAGCTCTCAGCCCTCAGTGACCCCTCTTCTCCCACCCCGGCAGCTCTCAGCCCTCAGTGACCCCCTTTCTGCTCCACCCAGCAGCTCTCAGCCCTCAGTGACCTCTTCTCCCACCCCTGCAGCTCTCAGCCCTCAGTGACCCCTCTGCTCCCACCCCGGAGCTCTCAGCCTCAGTGACCCCTCTTCTCCCACCCCGGCAGCTCTAGCCCTCAGTGACCCCTCTGCTCCCACCCCAGGCCGCCCTCAGTGACCCCTCTGCTCCCACACCCTGAGCTCTCAGCCCTCAGTGACCCCTCTTCTCCCACCCAGGCAGCTCTCAGCCCTCAGTGACCCCTCTGCTCCCACCCCGGCAGCTCTCCCCTCAGTGACCCTCTGCTCCCACCCCGGCAGCTCTCACCCTCAGTGACCCCTCTGCTCCCACCCCGCAGCTCTCAGCCCTCAGTGACCCCTCTACTCCCACCCGGCAGTTCCAGCCCTCAGTGACCCCTCTCTCTCCCACCCGCAGCTCTCAGCCCTCAGTGACCCCTCTGCTACCATCCCGGCAGCTCTCAGCCCTCAGTGACCCCTCTGCTCCCACCTCGGCAGCTATCAGCCCTCAGTGACCCCTCTCCCACCCCGGCAGCTCTCAGCCCTCAGTGACCCCTCTTCTCCCACCCCTGCAGCTCTCAGCCCTCAGTGACCCCTCTCTCCCACCCCGGCAGCTCTCAGCCCTCAGTGACCCTCTGCTCCCACCCCTGCAGCTCTCAGCCCTCAGTGACCCCTCTGCTCCCACCCCGGCAGCTCTCAGCCCTCAGTGACCCCTCTTCTCCCACCCCGGCAGTTCTCAGCCCTCAGTGACCCCTCTTCTCCCACCCCGGCGCTTCAGCCCTCAGTGACCCCTCTCTACCATCCCGCAGCTCTCAGCCCTCAGTGACCCCTCTGCTCCCACCCCGGCAGCTATCAGCCCTCAGTGACCCCTCTGCTCCCACCCCGGCAGCTCTCAGCCCTCAGTGACCCCTCTTCTCCCACCCCTGCAGCTCTCAGCCCTCAGTGACCCCTCTCTCCCACCCCTGCAGTCTCAGACCTCAGTGACCCCTCTTCTCCCACCCGACAGCTCTCAGCCCTCAGTGACCCCTCTTCTCCCACCCCTGCAGCTCTCAGCCCTCAGTGACCCCTCTGCTCCTACCCGGCAGCTCTCAGCCCTCAGTGACCCCTCTCTCCCACCCTGCAGCTCTCAGCCCTCAGTGACCCTCTCTCCCACCCCTGCAGCTCTCAGCCCTCAGTGACCCCTCTGCTCCCACCCCTGCAGCTCTCAGCCCTCAGTGACCCCTCTTCTCCCACCCCTGCAGCTCTCAGCCTCATGACCCCTCTGCTCCCACCCCTGCAGCTCTCAGCCCTCAGTGACCCCTCTTCTCCCACCCCTGCAGCTTCAGCCCTCAGTGACCCCTCTCTCCCACCCCGGCAGCTCTCAGCCCTCAGTGACCCCTCTTCTCCCACCCCTGCAGCTCTCAGCCCTCAGTGACCCCTCTTCTCCCACCCCGGCAGCTCTCAGCCCTCAGTGACCCCTCTGCTCCCACCCCTGCAGCTCTCAGCCCTCAGTGACCCCTCTCTCCCACCCCTGCAGCTCTCAGCCCTCAGTGACCCCTCTGCTCCCACCCCGGCGCCGCCCTCAGTGACCCCTCTGCTCCCACACCGCAGCTCTCAGCCCTCAGTGACCCCTCTGCTCCCACACCCGGCCGCCCTCCGTGACCCCTCTGCTCCCACCCCGGCCGCCCTCAGTGACCCCTCTGCTCCCACACCGGCAGCCCTCGTGACCCCTCCGCTCTATTCAACCCTTCTGGTTACTATGGAGTTCACTCAGGACCAGCATGCACAGCGCTTCACACAATGCGCAGATTTAAACGGCCAATAGCATCGATCCTTCTATCTCACCAATCAGATTCTTCGTCACACGCGGTCGGCTCGTGATGCCGTCCTGCCCACTCGTCTGCCAATTGGGAGCCGGGTGCGCTGGTGACGTCACCGCTAGTATAAATATAGCCGGAACGAGCGCTCTGTCTTCTTTCGTGTCCATTCTCCTCTGGTGAAAGTGAGTAGTCTTCGCGGGGGGCGCGGGCTGTGCCTGATGGGTGTGGTAGTCTGCGCCTGGAATTCCCTCCTTTGTGTTGCATGCTCCTAGTGTGCTGTGACGGCCCTTATCTCAGGGCTGCGCTGCTGGGACTTGTAGTTCTCCATCTGGCAGTCACTCTTCCGGCTCTGCTGTCAATCTTGCTGTTGTCCTCTGGTATCAGCCGCCGTTCTTACTGTTACCCTCTAACTTTTTTCCTTTAAGGATGGCGGCCAGCAACAAGGAGCAGACCTTCATCGCCATCAAGCCCGATGGCGTCCAGCGAGGCCTGGTCGGCGACATCATCAAGCGCTTTGAGAAGAAAGGCTTTAACCTTGTGGCCATGAAGATGCAGCAGGTGAGCGGCTCTGTTCCTGTGGAGTGGGCTCTGCTGCTGTGTCCCGCCCCTTCTCTGTGCTGCTGCTGTGTCCGCCCCTTCTCTGTGTGCTGCTGTGTCCCGCCCCTTCTCTGTGCTGCTGCTGTGTCCCGCCCCTTCTCTGTGCTGCTGCTGTGTCCCGCCCCTTCTCTGTGCTGCTGCTGTGTCCCGCCCCTTCTCTGTGCTGCTGCTGTGTCCCGCCCCTTCTCTGTGCTGCTGCTGTGTCCCGCCCCTTCTCTGTGCTGCTGCTGTGTCCCGCCCCTTCTCTGTGCTGCTGTGTCCTGCCCCTTCTCTGTGCTGCTGTGTCCTGCCCCTTCTCTGTGCTGCTGTGTCCTGCCCCTTCTCTGTGCTGCTGTGTCCTGCCCCTTCTCTGTGCTGCTGTGTCCTGCCCCTTCTCTGTGCTGCTGTGTCCTGCCCCTTCTCTGTGCTGCTGTGTCCTGCCCCTTCTCTGTGCTGCTGCTGTGTCCCGCCCTTCTCTGTGCTGCTGCTGTGCGTGTCCCGCCCCTTCTCTGTGCTGCTGTCCTGCCCCTTCTCTGTGCTGCTGTGTCCTGCCCCTTCTCTGTGCTGCTGCTGTGTCCCGCCCTTCTCTGTGCTGCTGCTGTGCGTGTCCCGCCCCTTCTCTGTGCTGCTGCTGTGCGTGTCCCGCCCCTTCTCTGTGCTGCTGCTGTGCGTGTCCCGCCCCTTCTCTGTGCTGCTGCTGTGCTGTCCTGCCCCTTCTCTGTGCTGCTGCTGTGCGTGTCCTGCCCCTTCTCTGTGCTGCTGCTGTGTCCTGCCCCTTCTCTGTGCTGCTGCTGTGTCCCGCCCCTTCTCTGTGCTGCTGCTGTGTCCCGCCCCTTCTCTGTGCTGCTGCTGTGTCCCGCCCCTTCTCTGTGCTGCTGCTGTGTCCCGCCCCTTCTCTGTGCTGCTGCTGTGTCCCGCCCCTTCTCTGTGCTGCTGCTGTGTCCCGCCCCTTCTCTGTGCTGCTGCTGTGTCCCGCCCCTTCTCTGTGCTGCTGCTGTGTCCCGCCCCTTCTCTGTGCTGCTGCTGTGTCCCGCCCCTTCTCTGTGCTGCTGCTGTGTCCCGCCCCTTCTCTGTGCTGCTGCTGTGTCCCGCCCCTTCTCTGTGCTGCTGCTGTTCCCGCCCTTCTCTGTGCTGCTGCTGTGTCCCGCCCCTTCTCTGTGCTGCTGCTGTGTCCCGCCCCTTCTCTGTGCTGCTGCTGTGTCCCGCCCCTTCTCTGTGCTGCTGCTGTGTCCCGCCCCTTCTCTGTGCTGCTGCTGTGTCCCGCCCCTTTTCTGTGCTGCTGCTGTGTCCCGCCCCTTCTCTGTGCTGCTGCGCGTCTGTCTTCTGGGGGCGCCCCTCTCCTACTCTCCGTTCCCTTTCTGACCCTTGACCTTGGCGATAATCTGCATTATTCCTAATCCCGCAGCGCCGGCTCTGCTGTAATCTGCTCCCCGGTGCCTCTGCGACCTTGTGACATGGGTGCAGGCGATGGCTCCGGGGTTTGTTGGGTTTGTCGTCGCCGCCTTGCATTACTCACATTAACCCTTTGCGGATCCTCTGTGTATTATACATCTGCCCATCCCTGGGGGAAGAATTGACCTCAATGGCGCTACAGGTTTACAGATGGTTTTCTTTTTTCCTTGTAGGCTTCCAGAGCTCTTCTGCAGCAGCACTACATCGACCTGAAAGATCGCCCCTTCTACAACGACCTGGTGGAGTACATGCACTCCGGGCCTGTGGTCGCCATGGTCAGTGAGGCTCTGATGTACTCTGAATGCTCCTTAATGATTGTGTGTGTGGAGGGGATAGAAGCGCCTGACGCCGGCCCCGCCGCGGGGTAGCCGTGCTACGGGCGTCCCCATCATTCTGCGCTGTTAGCCTTGTTCAGGTCTGCTCCACCTGCGCAGGGACCCTGCTGGATAAAGGAGGATAAACCACATAGATAGAAGTGCAGACGTTTCTGGTGATCATCGCTCTTATCTTGCAGGTCTGGGAAGGGTTAAATGTGGTAACGACCGGCCGTATCATGCTGGGAGAGACCAACCCTGCCGACTCCAAGCCTGGCACCATCAGGGGAGACTACGCCATCCAGGTTGGCAGGTGAGCAGCTGCCGGACCGGCCGGGCGATCTGTAATGACTGCGGTCATACAATGCAGACCCCCTCTAATCTATGCTGACCATCACGTAAGCTGGTCGGTGACGGTGAGGACCCCCTGTTGTAGGACAGGCCGGGTGGTAATCCTCCGTCACTGGCTGGCAGTTGAGTCTGTAGAGTTGCACTTACCATGTATTTGTGTGGTGCCTCCTACAGACTAAAGCATGAATTGAATGTTCTTGCTGGTTTACCTCCTTGTAGCTGACCACTTATAGCCCATGAGATGCTGAATATAAAGGAAATGATGCAGTAAGACAATCGCTTACAGGGCAATTCCTCCTCTGGGATCACGGTGTCTCCTATAATCCAGCCTGATATGGCAGTGACTTAGGCCTCTTTCACACATCTGGTGAGCGCCTGACGGCGCCCCCGGCATTTTGCCGCAGCGCCGCATTACAAAACCTGATGTGCCGCTTGCGGTTTTTTTGGCATTGACTTGCATTAGTGCCGGATGGCGCCGCATGTCAGTGCGTTGCATGCGGTTTTGTCCGGATGCGGAGGAATTGTACATTCCGGCGGCCGGACAAAACGCAGCATGTAACATTTTTTGTTTTTGCCGGATGGTTTCTGTTGTCTCCGGGCATCAAAAACCATCCGGCAAAAAAACGCAGGCGGCGCATCAGGTTTTGTGATGCGGCGCTGTGGCAAAATGCCGGGGGCGCCGTCAGGCGCACACCGGATGTGTGAAAGAGGCCTTACTTTCTGGGGTCGCTATAATCCCGGAGGTCACGGAGCTGGATGAGCGGAGACTGATAATCCACAGTAGGATGTGATCTGTTGCCGCAGATAAACCTGCTGTTAACGGCGCGTCCTGGGCAGAGATTACAGTAATGCCGGCCATGGAGCGTGGCCAGTGCACAGCAGTGTCCCTGCTCTTATGTAACATGTACTACTGCACTCACAGACAGAGCTGCAACCACACTGCTGCTGGTCATAGTGTGCTGCATTGGTGAAATGCTACCTTAGGCCGGGGTGCAACATCCTGCTGACGGTTTCCTCTTTCCTCCAGGAACATCATCCATGGCAGTGACTCTGTGGAGAGTGCCAAGAAGGAAACTGCCTTGTGGTTTAAGCCAGAGGAGCTGGTTGATTACCAGAACTATGCCTACAAGTGGGTGTATGAGAACTGAGCGCCCGCCGTCCTCCACATCGTATCCGTTACTTCTCCGCAATACAAGTATTGCAACCGACGTCCTGTGAGAACCGCTGCAGCGCCGGCCGGACCAAGCTCATATTTTAATAAACCTTCAACCTGGTTTGCAAATCTGATCTGTGATTTATATTGTGGATAATGGGGGAGGGGAAACTGAGAGACTAAACAAGAGGTCTGTCAATGTGGCCACAGGTGGAGCAGCATGCGAGCCATGGCAGATGTTTAATGGCCAATCAATACTGATCCCAAGTTACATCCTGTACTATACCCCAGAGCTGCACTCACTATTCTGCTGGTGCAGTCACTGTGTACACACATTACATTACTGATCCTGAGTTACATCCTGTATTATACTCCAGAGCTGCACTCACTATTCTGCTGGTGCAGTCACTGTGTACATACATTACTGATCCTGAGTTACATCCTGTATTATACTCCAGAGCTGCACTCACTATTCTGCTGTGCAGTCACTGTGTACATACATTACATTACTGATCCTGAGTTACATCCTGTATTATACTCCAGAGCTGCACTCACTATTCTGCTGGTGCAGTCACTGTGTACATACATTACTGATCCTGAGTTACATCCTGTATTATACTCCAGAGCTGCACTCACTATTCTGCTGCTGCAGTCACTGTGTACATACATTACATTACTGATCATGAGTTACATCCTGTATTATACTCCAGAGCTGCACTCACTATTCTGCTGGAGCAGTCACTGTGTACAAACATTACATTACTGATCCTGAGTTACATCCTGTATTATACTCCAGAGCTGCACTCACTATTCTGCTGCTGCAGTCACTGTGTACATACATTACTGATCCTGAGTTACATCCTGTATTATACTCCAGAGCTGTACTCACTATTCTGCTGGAGCAGTCACTGTGTACATACATTACATTACTGATCCTGAGTTACATCCTGTATTATACTCCAGAGCTGCACTCACTATTCTGCTGGACAGTCACTGTGTACAAACATTACATTACTGATCCTGAGTTACATCCTGTATTACACCCAGAGCTGCACTCACTATTCTGCTGCTGCAGTCACTGTGTACATACATTACTGATCCTGAGTTACATCCTGTATTATACTCCAGAGCTGCACTCACTATTCTGCTGGTGCAGTCACTGTGTACATACATTTACATTACTAATCCTGAGTTACATCCTGTATTATACTCCAGAGCTGCACTCACTATTCTGCTGGTGCAGTCACTGTGTACATACATTACTGATCCTGAGTTACATCCTGTATTATACTCCAGAGCTGCACTCACTATTCTGCTGGTGCAGTCACTGTGTACATACATTACATTACTGATCCTGAGTTACATCCTGTATTATACCCCAGAGCTGCACTCACTATTCTGCTGGTGCAGTCACTGTGTACATACATTACATTACTGATCCTGAGTTACATCCTGTATTATACTCCAGAGCTGCACTCACCATTCTGCTGGTGCAGTCACTGTGTACATACATTACATTACTGATCCTGAGTTACATCCTGTATTATACTCCAGAGCTGCACTCACTATTCTGCTGGTGCAGTCACTGTGTACATACATTACATTACTGATCCTGAGTTACATCCTGTATTATACTCCAGAGCTGCACTCACTATTCTGCTGGAGCAGTCACTGTGTACATACATTACATTACTGATCCTGAGTTACATCCTGTATTATACACCCCAGAGCTGCACTCACTATTCTGCTGGTGCAGTCACTGTGTACATACATTACATTACTGATCCTGAGTTACATCCTGTATTATACTCCAGAGCTGCACTCATATTCTGCTGGGCAGTCACTGTGTACATACATTACATTACTGATCCTGAGTTACATCCTGTATTATACTCCAGAGCTGCACTCACTATTCTGCTGGTGCAGTCACTGTGTACATACATTACATTACTGATCCTGAGTTACATCCTGTATTATACTCCAGAGCTGCACTCACTATTCTGCTGGTGCAGTCACTGTGTACAACATTACATTACTGATCCTGAGTTACATCCTGTATTATACCCAGAGCTGCACTCACTATTCTGCTGGTGCAGTCACTGTGTATCTTGTACATCATGGTACATACATTACATACTGATCCTGAGTTACATCCTGTATTATACTCCAGAGCTGCACTCACTATTCTGCTGGATGCAGTCACTGTGTACATACATACATTACTGATCCTGAGTTACATCCTGTATTATACTCCAAGCTGCACTCACATCCGTCAGTCACTGTGTACATCATTACATACTGATCGATTACATCCTGTATTAACTCCAGATGTATTTATCGGGAGCATGACGTACACAATTACTTACTGATCTGAGTTACATCCGGTATATACTCAGGACTGCATCTATTCTGTGTCATCAGTGACTCTACATTACGATCCTGAGTTACATCTCTGTGATATACTCATACTGCATCATATTCTGCTGGTCAGTCACTGTGTACATCATTACATTATGACTGGTTACATCCTGTATTTACCCAGAGCTCACTCATATTCTGCTGAGCAGTCACTGTGTATAATACAGACTAGTTACACTATATCTAGTGACACTAGTGTCATCACATGTACATAATATATGCGAGTTACATCTGTATTATCAAGTGCACATTTGTGGCAGTACACTGTGTACATACATTCATTATGATACTGTTACTTGTATTCCCAGACTGCACTCACTAAATGTGAGTGCATTCATCTGATGATACATTTTAACCAGGATCATAATTATCGTGAGTCACCGTGACATAATTATAGATCTGGTTAATCCGTGTTACTCAGATGCTCTATTGTCAGATGTGTAATACAGTACTGATCCTGATTATGCCTGTACGGAGGTCACTCATATGTGTACATCACTGTGTACAATAATACTGACCTGAGTAAATTAGTCACCCGGGGTATCATATTTGACTGAGCAGTCCGTTAATAAATTACAATTACTGATCCGATTACTCCTGTATTTCACTCCAGAGTACTAATATTCAGTGTACGTCATGTGTAATAAGTATAACAGTACTGATCCGAGATTCTCCTGATTAATACACGATGCATACTCTGCGATCATTGTAATAATTACATACGTGACGTACATCCTGAATACTCAGAGCGCACTGTAATATCGGTGAGCTCGGACATACATACATTATATCTATTACATCTGATTATCCCAAAGTGCACTCCGATCTGGTACAGTCACTGGTATAATTAATTATGTCAATACATGGTATAGATCAGAGCTGCACTCCTATTGTGTACAGGACTGATTCAATAATGTTGTACACAGTGACTGCACCAGCAGAATAGTGATTTGCAGCTCTGGAGTATAATACAGGATGTAACTCAGATCAGTAATGTATGTACACAGTGACTGCACCAGCAAATAGTGAGTGCAGCTCTGGAGTATAATACAGGATGTAACTCAGGATCAGTAATGTATGTACACAGTGACTGAACCAGCATAATAGTGAGTGCAGCTCTGGAGTATAATACAGGATGTAACTCAGGATCAGTAATGTAATGTAACACAGTGACTGCACCAGCAAATAGTGAGTGCAGCTCTGGAGTATAATACAGGATGTAACTCAGGATCAGTAATGTAATGTATGTACACAGTGACTGCACCAGCAGAATAGTGAGTGCAGCTCTGGGGTATAATACAGGATGTAACTCAGATCAGTAATGTAAATGTATGTACACAGTGACTGCACCAGCAGAATAGTGAGTGCAGCTCTGGAGTATAATACAGGATGTAACTCAGGATCAGTAATGTAATGTATGTACACAGTGACTGCACCAGCAGAATAGTGAGTGCAGCTCTGGGGTATAATACAGGATGTAACTCAGGATCAGTAACATAATGGTATGTACACATGACTGCACCAGCAGAATAGTGAGTGCAGCTCTGGTGTATAATACAGGATGTAACTCGGGATCGTAATGTAAATGTTGTACACAGTGACTGCAACCAGCAAATAGTGAGTGCAGCTCTGGAGTATAATACAGGATGTAAACTCAGGATCAGTAATGTAATGTATGTACACAGTGACTGCACCAGCAGAATAGTGAGCGCTGCTCCGGAGTATAATACAAGGAGGTTACTCAGGATCAGTAATGTAATGTATGTACACAGTGACTGCACCAGCAGAATAGTGAGTGCAGCTCTGGAGTTAATACAGATGTAACTCAGGATCAGTAATGTAATCTATGTACACAGTGACTGCACCAGCAGAATAGTGAGTGCAGCTCTGGAGTATAATACAGGAGGTAACTCAGGATCAGTAATGTAATGTATGTACACAGTGACTGCACCGCAGAATAGTGATGCAGCTCTGGAGTATAATACGGGAGTAACTCAGGATCAGTAATGTAATATATGTGCACAGTGACTGCACCATCAAATTAGTGAGTGCAGCTCTGGAGTATAATACAGGATGTAACTCAGGATCAGTAATGTAATGTATGTACACAGTGACTGCACCAGCAGAAAAGTGAGTGCAGCTCCGGAGTATAATACAGAGGTTACTCAGGATCAGTAATGTAATGTATGTACACAGTGACTGCACCAGCAGAATAGTGAGTGCAGCTCTGGGTATAATACAGGAGGTAACTCAGGATCATAATGTAATGTATTTTACACAGTACTGCACCAGCAGAATATGAGTGCAGCTCTGGAGTATAATACAGGATGTAACTCGGGATCAGTAATGTAATGTATGTACACAGTGACTCCCACCAGCAGAATAGTGAGTGCAGCTCTGGAGTATAATACAGGAGGTTACTCAGGATCAGTAATGTAATTTATGTACACAGTGACTGCACCAGCAGAATAGTGAGTGCAGCTCTGGTATAATACAGGATGTAACTCAGGATCAGTAATGTAATCTATGTACACAGTGACTGCACCACAGAATAGTGTGCAGCTCTGGATAATAATACAGGAGGTAACTCAGGATCAGTAAGTAATGAAATGTACACAGTGACTGCACCAGCAAATATGAGTGCAGCTCTGGAGTATAATACAGGAGGTAACTCAGGATCAGTAAATGTAAAATGTGCACAGTGACTGCACCATCAGAATAGTGAGTGCAGCTCTGGGTATAATACAGGATGTAACTCAGGATCAGTAATGTATGAACACAGTGACTCACCAGCAGAATAGTGAGTGCAGCTCTGGGTCTCACACAGGAAGGGGCGGAGCTTGACGTGGGGCTCGGTGTCTGCAGCTGCTTGGAAAGATCTCTGCAAAGGAAGGATTTTTTTTTTCCCGGGTTTCCACCTGCCTGCCTTCCCACAGAGAGACACTTATCCCTGGACCGTGCGCCGGCTCCCACCCTCCAGAAAGGCGGCTGGGGGTGGGGAGGCCTCACATACCAGCAGGAGGCCATACCATCTAGCCGGTCCCAGGGAGATGGCGAGGAAAAAGCCCTCGGGGGGCCGCAAGACCCCAGGAACCAGACCCCCGAGGCTGGGACCGTGGCGGTTACTCCTTCCGGAGGAGGAGAGGCGGCCAGCGGAGGTGCGGTGGTGGAGCCCCCCAACATCTGGGGCTCCAAGGCAGCGGGGAGCCTGTCACCACCTATGGCTCCCGCCATCCACGCGCACCTCTGCGAATACGAGGAGGCCGCCAAACAGCAAAGGGACTCCGGGAGGAGTTGAAGGGACAACGCATCAAGGCGAAGAACAAGCTCCCTGCCTCAAGGAGAGCAGAGGTCACCGCCACGGTGCAGAGGCTGAAGGGGTCAATTAAAGATCTGAAAAACGGAGGGCAGAGATCCCCGGCTGGGAGCGCCCTTTCGAGGAGAAGCTCAAAAACGACGACCGGTTCAGGGCCACTGACCGGTGGGTCTCCTGGGGGGTCAGGAGGCGCCAGCCAGGTGGAGGAGGAGAAGGAGGAAAATGGCGGCTGTGAGGTATCTGCGCCAGTCCCACCTGAAGACCTGGTGAGTGTAAACGCCCAGGTATCATGCAGCGGGATAGCCCCCGAGCAAGTGGCCCTCCCACCGGACTCCAGTAATTCGGAGGAAAGTGGGAGCGAGGGGGAGGATGCGGGAGTGGTATCAGCAGTGAGGGGGGCTGCCTCATCCTGCAACAAGTGCGGGGAGATCGAGTCCCCAGCACGGTTTGGCGAGCTGTTGTTTGGGGATGAGATCTGCGAGGATGGGGCAACTGGAAGGGGAAGAAAAGAAAAAAAAATCCAGAGTCACCACCATAGACAAATTCTCTATGCTCCCCTTCCGGGGCCCCCCTGTCCCGTTGTGTGGAACCCGCTACCCACCCCGGCTCGGCCCTGTGGTGGGTCCGCAGCAAGGGAGCGGGGAGAAGAGTCTGCCCGGTCTGGGTGCCATGTCTGGTGGTGGCAGCTCGGACTCAGGCAGCGATATGGAGAGTGTCGGTGCCGTGTTGTTGATGGTGGTGGTGTTCGGGCCCAGTCCTCTGCGGCAGCGGGGGCTGGCCCGGCACCTGGTGTCGGTACAGGCCGGGGCCGCATCTCCGGCGGCGAGAGCTGGGGTCTCGGGCCCCCCACACGCGGATCCGCTCGTGTGGGTACAAGAAGGCGGTGGTGGCCTGTGAGGGGGGCGTGTCCTCCTCAGCCGCTGTCCCACCCGCTATTGTCACGTCTGGCAGGGGGGGCGTAGCCTTGCGGGCTGCTGCCTCACCCGCTATGACTGCGGCTGGCGGTGGGGGCGTGGCCTCGGCGGCCGCAGCTCCGCTCGCTGTGCTCACGGCTGGCGGGGGGAGCGTGGCCTTTCGGGCCTTCGCTCTACCCGCCATTGCCGTGACCAGCGGGGGGGGCGTGGCCTCGGCGGGCCCGCTGCCTTCTGTCCCACCCAAAACAATGCCCGAGAGAGCTGGCAAGGGGTTGCCGGGGTCCCGGCCCGCTTACCTCCATCTGGTGGTGCGGGGCTCCGGTGCCCCAAGAGAAGCCAGCACAGGTTTCCAGTGGGGGGCAGGGTGCAGAGGCAGAGCCTGTCCCTGCCCCAAATGTAACAACAGAAAAAAAAATGGAGCCAGAGAGCTCAGGAAGTGCTGCTGCTCCTGAGCCCAGGCAGAGCTTACTAGGTGGGCTCTGTTCTGCGGCTCGTAAAGGGGCGGCAGTACTCCTGGGCAAAAACAATACGGGGCAGAGTACCGATCAGCCAGGGCCCCCAGCAGGTAAAAAACGAAACAGCAAGGAAAATAATATTGAAAATTCTGATGAATTGGCTGAGGTGAATGGTATGAGTGAGGTGAGTGACATGAGTGACGTGGATGTGGATGTGGGAGTGAATGCGGAGGGAGTGAGTGTTGGTGTAAGTGGAGCACGGGTGGTGAGGGAGGGGCTGGCCCATCTGGCCCCCCAGCAGTGAGACCCCGTTCTTTTGCGGGGGTTGTGGCTGGGGCTCCGGGGGGTTCTCGGGGGGTCTCCTTGCCTCCGGACTCTGGGGACGGCGTTTTGCACCGCCGTTTTCTGGAGGCCCTTAAAAAAGGAGAGCGGTCGGTCAATGTAGAGGGAAGAGAGGTGGACTTGTCTTTCTGGTTGGAGAGACATGGCCTGGCCGCCTTCCAAGATAGAAGGGAGGGGGAAACCATTTGGTCCCTCCCGACAGCCGGGCAAGGGCCGGCCAGGAGGAATGTGGTCCGTCTTCGCTGGAGGGGCGGTGAAGCTTGCCCACCCAGGAGTAGGGTGGTGGAGCTCCTCCTGAAGATGGGCTTCAGGGCGATGGACATCTTTGCCCTGATCCATCCCTCGGCCACCCTATTCTTCGACATCAGTTTCGTTCGGCCGGAGGGGCTAGAGCTCTTCTGGTCTAATTACGAGCTGGTGAAGGGGGAGCCCGGATGGCGAGACTTCGCTGTACAGGCGTTGTCTCGCCAAAATGCCGTTAAGAGAGTGACCGTGGTGACTTGTAACGAGTCACTCTCCGGCGTTGACATCATGACGTGGCTTTCCCGTTATGGGGAAGTCACGGACGTCCCCAAAAAAAATCGGGACGAGTTCGGTATCTGGTCGGGGGGCTGGACCTTCATGATGAAGTTGAAGGTCTCAGGGGGTACCGTCACCCACATCCCTTCCTCGGCGTTCCTAGGGAGGGACAGGATCCTGGTCTTCTACCAGGGGCAGCCGAAGGTCTGCCACAAGTGCGGTGATCCCCGCCACTTCAGCGCAAGCTGCAAGGTGCAGAAATGTGCCTTGTGTGGTGGGGTAGGTCATCTCGCCGCATCTTGCAAGGACATTCGGTGCCACCTGTGTGGTGACCTAGGTCACCCGTATAGCCGCTGCCCTCGCTCCTTTACCAATGCCGCTGCAGGCCCGGTGGGGGGAGACCGTGAGGGGGCAACCCCTGGCGGCGCGACCTCTGCTGTGGCAGGTGGTGGTGGCGGGAGAGGGGCTAAGGGGCCAGTGAGGAAGGACAAGGCCAATAGAGGTCCCTCTTACCAGAGGAGACAGGAAAATCGCCACGGGGGTGAGGGGCGGGGAGAGCCTCAGGCAACTGGGGTGATGCCTGCCCTCCCCTCTAGGCCGGTGGCCGGTGTCTCTGAGGCCCCGGGGGAGGAAGAGGTATGCGAGGAGATCAGGAGGTTGGAGAGGGAGGAAAACCTGGCTGACTCCGACAACTCCTCCCAGTATGAAAGTGTGGATGAGGAGGTCACGGATCAGCCTACAGTAGAGAAGGGTGATAAAAAGCGTACCGGAAGGAGGAAGAAGAAGGTGGTTAAGCCTTCCAAACCTCCTCCCCCGACCGTAAGTATGCCAACGGAAGGGCTCACCGGCTCCCCTCTGATCGCCCTCTCCAACCGGTACCAAGCCCTCGACGACCCTGCTGGGACGGAGGTCGGGGCGAGGGGCCGGGGGCGCCATCTGGGGGGCTTTCAGGGGATGGCGGAGTCTGTCCCCCAGGGGACGCTGTTTCCTCTGGGGGGGGGACAGACCTGGAGCCCGGAGGCAAGGAGACCATGGGGATGGATACCTCGTCTTCCCTAAAACGGAAGGGATCAGACCCCTCTTCGGAGGGGAAAGATGGGAAAGACGGGGTGGGGAAGAAGAAGGCCATCTAACCCAATCACCCATGATGGCGGAACTCACCCCGTTGACTCTGGCGTCCATTAATGTCGCCAGTATTAAGTCAGATGCGGCCAGATTTGCGGCCTTTGATTTTTTCACCCGATTTGAGGCTGAAATTTTGTTTTTGCAAGAGACCCGACTAACAGACATGGGGGCCATCCATAAAGCCAGGAGGGAGTGGAGGTGTGGGCCCTCATACTGGTCTCTTGCGGCCGAGCCGTATAGCGGGGTGGCGGTCCTTTTTAAGACCGCGGAGGTGGAATGCCGACGGGTTATTGAGATAGAAATGGGGAGGTGCCTGGTCTTAGACGTTTTCATGAGGGGACAGGAGCTTCGGCTCATAAACATCTATGGTCCACAATCCAAGTGGGACCGCAAATGTCTCTTCATGAAGATCAAGCCCTTTCTTTTTACGAGCCGGCAGGTGGTCTTCGGTGGGGATTTTAACACCATTACGAGATCCCGTGATAGGGGGGGCCCCGGAGGCCACCTGGCTTACGATAGTACAGCATTAAATAGTATAGCTAGCGAAGCTCGCCTGGTGGATGTCCACATCCGGCACACCCCAGGTCACGGGGGTTTCACCTTTCATAGAGGTAGCTGTAGGTCTAGGATAGATAGGTTTTTTTTGAAGGAGGATGCCATCTTTTCTGCAGTGTCCGCCGTTGAGGTGGAATTCTCCGATCACTGTTTAATTTTCTTTTCTCTGAATGTTACAGAGACGCCCCGGATGGGAAGAGGGCTGTGGAAGCTGAATTCATCCCTGTTGGAAGAAGCGGAAGTGAGACAGTCCTTTGAGGAATTTCTTCAGAGCCAGGTACCGCTTTTGGATCTCTGTAGCAGTAAGTCTGAGTGGTGGGAGATCTTCAAAGAGAGGGTGGCGGGGTTCTTCCGTCAGCTCTCGAGCCTCAGGAGTCTGAACAGGCACCGCTTGTATCAGGCTTTGAGGAGGAAACTCGAGCAGCTCGTCTCGACTGGGGGTGACCGTGAGGAGATCTCCAGGGTGAAGTCTTTGCTCAAGAGGTGTCAGTATGATAGGCACACATCTTTGGTTTTTGAGAGGGATTTCGGGAGGTACCGCTCGCCCGACCCTTACAGAAACTGTAAGATGTCAGTGAATTGTAAGATGGTGACAGGACTGATCGACAGTACGGGTTCCCTGAACCGATCCAAATCAGGGATCCTGGAGGTGGTCAGATCCTTCTACTCGCACCTCTTGGAAAAGAGGGATCTGGATCGAGACGGGATGTCGGCTTTCCTGGCTGAGACCATTCCTGAGCCAGGAGATGACCCCTCTCTTGATGTTTTGGTAGAGGCAATCAGGGAAGAGGAAGTGAGACTGGCCATTGATGGGCTTCGGCCCAAAAAATCGCCAGGTCCGGATGGCTTAACATCCGAGTTTTACAAGGCCTTTAGGGACTCCTTGGTCCCCCTCTTGACTGAGGTGTTTAATGAGTGCCTTTCCTCGGGTGCTCTTCCCAGCTCAATGAGGAGGTCAGCCCTGATTATCCTATCAAAGGGTAAGGACTCGTCCCGTATTGAGAACTGGCGTCCCATAGCGCTTCTCAATGTGGACCGGAAGGTTCTGGCAAAGGTGCTGTTTAATCGGCTGGTGAAGTTTGCACCCCAGCTCCTTTCGGGGGCTCAGCACTGCTCTGTTCCAGGCCGCAGTACTTTTAGTGCTGTGCTCGGTGTCCGAGAGGCAGTGGAGCAGGGCAGGGCGGGTCACTGGAAAGGGGTACTTGCTGTCCTTAGATCAAGCAAAGGCCTTTGACCGGGTGAATCACGAGTACCTCTGGTCTGTCCTTTTGAGGTACGGTCTGCCTGGGAGGTTTGTAAATTGGTTAGAGACCTTATACCAGGGGGCTGAGACTTTTCCACTCGTGAACGGTTGGGTTGGTCACCCTTTTGAGGTGAGTTCCGGGGTCCGCCAGGGTTGTCCTCTGAGCCCACTTTTATACGTGTTCGCGATCGATCCCTTCTTGAGGAGGGTAGATCGTGGACCGTTGGTGGGAGTCGGGATGGACCGGGCGGAGCCGGGGGCCACTCTGAGGGTGGTAGCGTACGCTGACGACGTCTCCCTCTTTGTGTCCTCGAGAGAGGAGGCGGATTGGGTCATGCTGAGGTCGAACGCTACTCGGAGGCGTCCGGGTCCATGATCAACCGGGAAAAGTGCGAAAGTCTCTGGCTGGGAGGGGGAGATCCTAGTTTTGATCTCCCGGACACCCTTCCAGGGCCCCAGACCTCCGCCAAAATCCTAGGCATCGAATTTGGCCCCGGGGACTACCCCCAGCAAAATTGGGAGGGCAGACTTAAGATCGCCGCCCAAAAGGTGGACCAGTGGAAGGGTTGGTCTTTAACCCTGAGGGAAAGGGTCAACTTGGCCAAAGGCTTTCTGCTTCCCTTGTTAATATACCTGGGCAGTGTCTGCGTCTTGCCAGAGCCTCTCTGGACACGGGTCTATAGCCTTTTCTTCCAGCTGTTATGGGGGAACAGGCTTAACCTAATTAAGAGAGAGGTCACGTACCGCACGAGGAGACTAGGTGGGTTGGGTATGGTCAACCCGGTGGTGTTTCTGATAAACACCTTTCTTAAGATCAATGTTGCCAACCTCTATTTAGAGAGGGCTCCTCCGTGGGTATTCTCCTGCAGGGGTTGGTTTCGGCCTTTCTTCCAGGAATGGGAGACAGGAGGGCAGGTGAAGGACCTGCGCACACCGCACGGACATCTCCCGGCTTATGCTACCCCGGTTCTGAAGGTGATCCGCCGGTGGGGTCTGGGAATGTGGGAAATCAGGACCATGTCGAGGAAATTCCTTGACAGCAGGGTTCTGTTGACCCATTTCCAGAAGCCCCTGGTGCTCAAGGATTGCCCAGGCCGGGATCTGGAGGTTGGGCTTGGGTTATTAAATTCCAAGCGGATCCCCTTGAAGTTTTGGGACTTGGCCTGGCGCTGCTTCCATGGGAGGCTGTATGTAAGGGACAACCTGAAGTGCAGGAGCTCCGATGATCGGGGTTGTCCCCGTGAGGAGTGTGGCGACATGTTGGAAAGCATGGAGCACTTCCTCCTTCAGTGTCCCTTTAATACAGGGGTCTACAACAGGGTGGGTGCTTCCATAGGCTGGCCTAGGCTGGCGTCCCTTTCTTATCCGGAGTGGGCTTATGGGGCATTCAGATCCCTGGGTGGCCGAGAACGGAGCACTTTATTCCTGGTTAGTGTAGTCATTAGGTTCCACACTTGGAGTGCACGGTGTTTAGTTTCCACGCAGCGGAAAGTCCTCCCCCAGGATGAGGTGGTTAGAAACATCTTGGGTGACCTGGGGAAGGTGCGCTCTTTGGAGTTCGAGAGGCTGGGCGCGAGGAGGGCCTCTTGGCTTTGGAGGGGTTTCTCCTTTAACGTGCCTTAGGGAGAGCTGGTCTGTGTGAGATTGTTGGTAGGGTAAGATAAGGTGGTGTGGGTGTTGAGGGAGAGAAAAGTAGGGTCAGATAGGGACAGGGAGGGCCAGTTTAGGGATAGCTAGATAGTTAGTTTTGATAAGCTAGGTAGAGTAGGGATAGGTAGGGGCAGGTAGGGATAGTTAGGGTCAGTTTCTTTTCTTTTAGGGGCAGATTTAGTTGGTGAGGGACAGGGTGCGTGTGTTGGTGGTTAGGGACGGGGCCTCTTAGGACTCCAGTTTCCCGGTGGTGGGCTGGTGTGTGGCACATTTAGCTTTTTGTTTTGTAAATTCAGGAAATAATGGATATTGGGCTTGCAGGCGCTGAACTTGGGCCTTGCAAGTTATGTGGTCAGTGTACAGTGTAAATGTTTATAATGTTGTGGTTTAAGCAAAGTGTGGTTAATGTAATGTAATGTGGGTAAAGTAATGTAATGTAGTGTTTTGTGTGGTAGGTCTGTTAATGTAATGTTTTGTATATAAGTGTAAATAGTTATATGTTTGGGGGGGTATAGTTTAGGTTGGGTGGGGGTGTTTGTGTGGGGGGAGGGCATGGAACCTGCCATGGACCCGAAAAATTTTCTAAGGGCATAAACTTTCATGGACCCATCAAGTTTGCTGTGAAAAGGGCATGAACTCATGGACCTGTGGTGTGGTGAGGGAAAAAAAAAAAAAAAAATTAAAAAAAAAAAAAAAAAAATAATAAAAAAAAAAAAAATTTCCATATCTTAGTGTATATAGTAGTGTATATAGTAGCGTTTATATATAGGTTGTGTTGTATGTATGGCCAGGTGAGGCCTTTTTTCTTTTTTTTTTGGGGAGGTGCGTGATTGTGTGTCAGTGTGAGTGTGTGTGCATGTTTCTTTTATGTCTTATATTTAATTTTGTTTAATGATAATGTCCTGCTGGGGGTCCTTTGGAGCTGCAATAGTTCTGAAGGAGAGAAAGGACTAAGGACTCTGGACTTTTTGGTTTAATTTTGTTTTGAAGCTGGTTTCTTTTGTTTCTGTTATTTATCTTAGCAATGTTCATTTATGTACAGTTAGAAATGTATTATGTATGTATTGTTTATATTTTTTATAATAAAAAGAGCTACAGGATGTACTCAGGATCAGTAATGTATGTATGTACACAGTGACTGCACAGCAGAATAGTGAGTGCAGCTCTGGGTATAATACAGGATGTAACTCAGGATCATAAGTAATGTATGTACACAGTGACTGCACCAGCAGAATAGTGAGTGCAGCTCTGAGTATAATACAGGATGTAACTCAGGATCAGTAATGTAATGTATGTACACAGTGACTGCACCAGCAGAATAGTGAGTGCAGCTCTGGAGTATAATACAGGATGTAACTCAGGATCAGTAATGTAATGTATGTACACAGTGACTGCACCAGCAGAATAGTGAGTGCAGCTCTGGAGTATAATACAGGATGTAACTCAGGATCAGTAATGTAATGTATGTACACAGTGACTGCACCAGCAGAATAGTGAGTGCAGCTCTGGAGTATAATACAGGATGTAACTCAGGATCAGTAATGTAATGTATGTACACAGTGACTGCACCAGCAGAATAGTGAGTGCAGCTCTGGAGTATAATACAGGATGTAACTCAGGATCAGTAATGTAATGTATGTACACAGTGACTGCACCAGCAGAATAGTGAGTGCAGCTCTGGAGTATAATACAGGATGTAACTCAGGATCAGTAATGTAATGTATGTACACAGTGACTGCACCAGCAGAATAGTGAGTGCAGCTCTGGACCATCCCACAGGAAGGGGCGGAGCTTGCCGTGCGGTCTGACTGTGGTGCCTGTGTGTGCTGCTCGGGAAGGGAGGTTTTTCCATCCAGGACTTTTTGTCTGCCACCTTCCAGAAAGAAGGCTCATCTTGGGACTGGCCTCCGGGGCAGGGCCCCGGCTCCCACTCCCGGTCCAAGCCGGCGGGGGGTGGGAGGACTCCCAATCCGGCTAGGATAACAAAATCTGGCAAAGGATCCAGCATGAGGACCCGCAGTACCCCGAGGGCCATGGCCGCGGCGGCTCCTTCCCCGGAGGTAGGCCGAGTACGAGCAGGGGTGCTGCAGCGGGGCCCTAAAGTGGGGCACCAAGATGGCGAAAGAGACCACCGTGGTCTATGGTTCCCGTGTCCATGCGCACCTCTGTGAGTATGAGGACGCCTCAAGAAAGCTAAGATCCCTCTGGGGGGAGTTGAGGGTAGCTAAGGAGAGGTCCAACAGGGCCTCCGGCAATAAGAAGGCCGAGCTATCCGCCGCGGTCAGAAAAATCCAGAGAGCCATAGAAGACCTGGCAACCGGAGGTGCGAGATCCTGGCCGGCAGCGGGCCCTTCCGTGAAAAGCTGGAAATGACGACCGGTTCAGAGCCAGGGCCGGAGGGGCTCCTGAGGGGCCACGGAGCCCAGCCAGGCGGTGGAGGAGGAGGAAGAGGAATGCGAGGAGGAGGTCGTGCCCTACTCACCGCCTGGTGGCCTGGTAAGAGATCTCCAGGCGTCGCACAGCGGGATAGCCCCGAGCAAGTGGCTCTCCCGCCAGATTCTGGCTCTTCAGAGGGCAGCGAGTGCGAGGGGGAGGATGAGGATGGTGGTAGTAGCAGCAGTGAGGGGGGCTGCCTCGTCATGCAGCAGATCCGGCAGATCGAGTCCCCGGTCCGGTTTAACCAGCTGCGGTTCGGGGATGAGATCTGCGATGACGAGGCAACCAGGAGGGGGATGAAGAGAAAAGCTAAGAAGAAGGTAAAAAAAACAGCTGTTGTCCAGAAGTTTGTGTATGTCCCCCTCTCTGGGGCCCCCGGTCCCGCTGTGCGGCACCCGCTACCCACCCCGGCTCGGGCTCTGTTGTGGGTCCGCAGCAAGGGAGCGGGGAGATTACAGGCCATGACACGCAGGGCGCCGCCTCTGTTTGTGGTAATGGAGGGGGTAGTGACGTGTCTGATATGGAGCATGGTGTGGAGGGCGGCCCAGTGGTGGGCAAGAGAGTGGCAGCCGGGACCGCATCTCCGGCGGTGAGCGCTGTGGTGTCTGGGTCCCCCACTTACGGATCCGTTACTGGATCGCTTCTGGGGACCCAGGCACCCAGTAAAGTGAAGGGGGCGGGGCCTGCGGCTCCGGCAGAGCCGGCTCATAAAAACAACTGGTGGCGGTCAGCTCCCTGGCGGGGTCTGCGGTGAAGTCTGGGCTGGGGGCCCCGCCGCCGGTTAATGCTAAGGGGGAGTGGCCTAGCCTGGGGCCGGCCGCCGGAGTCGCTGTGCCCAAGCTGTTTGTGGCCCAGGGTGTGGTGGTTGGGGGCGCTGTGCCCCGGGGGACTGGTACCGCCGGGGGGGCCCCTGGGGGTGGTCCCGGCTCCGGGTCGGCTCCGGGGGTCCCGCTGCGGCCGGTCTCGGGGGGTGGCCTCCTCGGCACCCGCCGCCATGTGGGTGCAGCTCTGGACCTCTGTGCTGTGAAGCTGGAGGCTGGGGGCGTGGCTTCCCAGCAAAAGGAAAAAAAAAATGGTAAAGATCAGCAGTGAAGCAGAGACTGCAGCAGACAGCAGCAAGGGCGCATGCCTGGCCGGGTCCCCTGAGTCTGGGGGCTTACCTGCAGTGGGGGCGCCGGCGAGGAGCCAGGATGGAGCTGGAGGCAGGACTGCTCCTGGCTTGGTCTCTGCCAGTGGGAGAGAAGGCAGCTCTGTGCAGGCTGTGGAGGCAGTGCTGCTGAAGCCCAATGGCAGCACAGGTCTTAAAGGGCCAGCAGCACGGTGTGGACAGAACCCCCCGGCAGGGAAGATGCCACCAGTAGGTGGCGGTAGCAGTGTGGAAAGGTAAAATCTGTAAGTTCCCAAAAAGTGAGGCAAAATATTGACCCCAGTGTGCATGTGAGTGAGAGTGGGGTGACTGATGGCGTGGATGAGGAGGGTGTGGTATGGAAGTGTCTGCGGTTGAGGATGCGGGTGGCAGTGTGTCTAAAGTGGCAAGTGTGAATGGGGTGTCTGAGGGTACTGGAAGGAGGGGAGGGGGCCAGTCCATCTGCCCCCCAGCCGCCGGTCCTCTGAGTTATTCGGGGGTGGTGGCTGGAGCCTCAGGGTCTGGTCAAGGGGTTTCCTCGCCTCTGGACCTCAGGGATGGCGTCTTGCGGCGCCGTTTCCTGGAGGCCCTCAAAAAGGGAGAACGGACGATCAATGTAGAGGGCAGAGAGGTGGACTTGGCCTTTTGGCTGGATAGATACGGCCTGGCTGCCTTCCAAGATAAAAGGGAGGGGGAAACGGTTTGGTCCCTCCCGACAGCCGGGCAGGGGGTGGCCAGGCGGAATGTGGTCCGTCTTCGGTGGAGGGGCAGTGAAGCGTGCCCGCCAAGAGCGAGGGTTGTGGAGCTCCTTCTGAAGATGGACTTCAGGGCGACGGACATCTTTGCCCTGATTCATCCGTTTGGCACCTCCTTCTTCGATGTCAGTTTTGTTCGGCCAGAGGGCCTAGAGCTTTTCTGGTCGAATTTCGAACTGGCAAAGGGGGAGCCCGGCTGGCGAGACTTTGCCGTACAGGCGGTGTCTCGCCAAAATAGTGTAAAGAGGGTGACCGTTTGACAAGTAACGAGTCACTCTCTGGGGTCGACATCATGACGTGGCTTTCCCGTTATGGGGAAGTCACGGACGTCCCTAAGAAAAATAGGGACGAGTTTGGCATTTGGTCAGGGGGCTGGACCTTCATGGTAAAGTTGAAGGTTTCAGGAGGTACGGTCACCCACATCCCCTCCTCAGCATTTCTGGGGAGGGACAGAATCCAGATCTTCTACCAGGGGCAACCGAAGGTCTGCCACAGGTGCGGTGATCCCCGCCACTTCAGCGCAGGCTGCAAGGTGCAGAAGTGTGCCTTGTGTGGCGGGGTAGGTCATCTTGCCGCGGCCTGTGGTGACATTAGGTGTCACCTGTGTGGTGACCTAGGTCACCCGTATAGCCGCTGCCCCCGCTCCTTTTCCGGCACCATCTCTGGCCCAGCGGGGGGGAGCCATGGGGGGTCCCCGGTGGTGCAACCTCTGCTGGGGCTGGGGGTGGAGGCGTGAGGGGAGCTGAGGGGTCAGTGAGGAAAGGCGAGGCTGGTACATCTGCCCACCAGTGGCAACAGGTGAGGCACCGTAAGGGCAGGGGGCAGGATAAGCCTCAGGCAACTGGGGTGATGACTGCCCCCACCCTGGAGGCGGCAGCCGAAGCCTCTGAGGCCCTGGGGGAGAAGGCGGTGAGCGAGGAGATCCGGAGGATGGAGAGGGAGGGTTGGCTGCTTCTGATAACTCTTCCCAGTATGAAAGTGTGGATGAAGAGGTGGTGGAGCAGCCTAAAAAAACGGGTGACAATCGTACCGGTAAGAGGCGGAAGAAGAAGAACAAGGCTAAAAAATCTAATGCCCCCCCCTGACCGCTAGGGTGCCCACGGAAGGGCTCACCGGCTCCCCTCTGATCCCCCTCTCCAATCGGTTCCAAGCCCTCGATGACTCTGCTGTGTCGGAGGTCGGGGTGAGGGGCCGGATGCAACATCTGGGGTGCCTTCAGGGAGTGGCGAGGTCCGTCCTCCGGGGGATTCACACTCCTCTGGCGGGGGACTACCTCGGGGTCCAGGGGCGAGGAATCTAGTGCTGGGAAGGAGGTGTCCACTGCTGCTAAGGAGGATATGGACACCTCGGTGTCTTTAAAGAGGAGGGGTGAGTCGGGTTCCTCCTCAGAGGGGGAGAGGAAATCTGGGGGTACGGTTAAAAAACAGGCCGTCTAACTCAATCACCCATGATGGCGGAACCTACCCCGTTGACTCTGGCGTCGATTAATGTCGCCAGCATAAAGTCGGATACGGCTAGATTTACGGCCTTTGATTTTTTCACCCGGGTTGAGGCTGATGTTTTATTTTTGCAGGAGACCAGACTAACGGACCTGGGGTCCATCCACAAAGCAAAGAGGGAATGGAGGAGTGGGCCCTCATACTGGTCTCTTGCGGCCGAGCCGTATAGCGGGGTAGCGGTCCTTTTTAAGACCGCGGAGGTGGAATGCAGACGGGTGATCGAGGTAGAAATGGGGAGATGTTTGGTCCTTGACGTCTTCATGAGGGGACAGGAGCTTCGGCTCATCAATATCTATGGCCCGCAATCTAAGTGGGACCGTAAATGTCTCTTCCTGAGGATCAAGCCCTATCTTTTTACGAGCCGGCAGGTGGTCTTCGGTGGGGATTTTAATGCTATAACCAGACTCCGTGATAGGGGAGGCCCCGGAGACCGGCTGACTTATGATAGCGTAGCCTTGAATAGCATAGTAAGCGAAGCTCGCCTGGTGGATGTCCACATCCGGCACACTCCAGGTCACGAGGGTTTCACCTTTTATAGGGGAAGCAGTAGGTCTAGGATAGATAGGTTTTTTTTAAAGGAGGAAGCCGTCTCTTCTGCAGTGTCCGCTGTTGAGGTGGAGTTCTCCGATCACTGTTTAATTTTCTTTACTTTGAATGTTACAGAGACTCCCCGGATGGGGAGAGGCCTATGGAAGCTGAATTCGTCCCTTCTGGAAGAAGCGGAAGTAAGACAGTCCTTTGAGGAATTTCTTCAGAGCCAGGTACCTCTCTTGGGTCTTTGTAGCAGTAAGTCTGAGTGGTGGGAGATCTTCAAAAGAAGGGTCGCAAGGTTCTTCCGTCAGCTCTCGAGCCTCAGGGGCCTGAACAGGTACCGCCTGTATCGGCAGCTGGGGAGGAAACTCGAGCAGCTCGTCTCGACTGGAGGGGACCGAGAGGAAATCTCCAGGGTGAAGACCTTGCTCAAGGGGTGCCAGTACGATAGGCACACATCCTTGGTTTTTGAGAGGGATTTCGGGAGGTACCGCTCGCCCGACCCTTACAGAAACTGCAGGTTGTCAGTGAATTGTAAGATGGTGACAGGACTGATCGACAGTACGGGGTCCCTGAACAGATCCAAATCAGGGATCCTGGAGGTGGTCAGATCCTTCTACTCGCATCTCTTGGGGAGGAGGGATCCTGATCGGGATGAGATGTCGGCTTTCCTGGCTGAAACCATCCCTGAGCCGGGGGATGACCCCTCTCTTCATGTTTTGGCAGAAGCAATCAGGGAAGAGGAAGTGAGACGGGCGATTGATGGGCTACGGCCCAAAAAGTCGCCCGGTCCGGATGGCTTAACATCCGAGTTCTACAAGACTTTTCGGGACTCTTTGGTCCCCCTCTTGACTGAGGTGTTTAATGAGTGCCTCTCCTCGGACACTCTGCCCAGTTCAATGAGGAAGTCAGCCCTGATTATCCTGTCAAAGGGTAAAGACTCGTCCCGTATTGAGAATTGGCGTCCCATAGCGCTTCTCAATACGGACCGAAAGGTTCTGGCAAAGGTGCTTTTTAATCGGTTGGTGAAGTTTGCACCCCGGCTCCTTTCGGGGGCCCAGCACTGCTCTGTTCCAGGCCGCAGTACATTTAGTGCTGTGCTCGGTGTCCGAGAGGCAGTGGAGCAGGGCAGGGCAGGTCACTGGAAGGGGTACTTGCTGTCCTTAGACCAGGCAAAGGCCTTTGACCGGGTTAACCATGAGTACCTCTGGTCCGTCTTCTGAGGTACGGTCTGCCTGGGAGGTTTGTTGATTGGTTGAGAGTTTTATACAATGGGGCAGAGACTTTTCCGCTAGTGAACGGTTGGGTCGGACACCCTTTTGAGGTGAGGTCTGGTGTCCGCCAGGGCTGTCCTCTGAGCCCACTGTTATACGTGTTCGCGATCGACCCCCTTTTAAGGAGGGTGGAGCGCGGACCGTTGGTGGGAGTCGGGATGGACCGGGCGGTGCCGGAGGCCGCCTTGAGGGTAGTGGCGTACGCTGACGACGTTTCCCTTTTTGTATCCTCGAGAGAGGAGGCGGATTGGGTGATGTCTGAGGTTGAACGCTACTCGGTGGCATCCGGGTCCATGATCAACCGGGACAAGTGTGAGAGTCTCTGGCTGGGAGGGGGAGATCCAAGTTTTGATCTCCGGACACCCTTCCAGGGCCTCAGGCCACAGCAAAAATATTAGGCATCAGTTTCGGCCCGGGGACTATCCCCAGC
>JARQOD010010348.1:0-27719 GCA_033576555.1 Oophaga sylvatica | reverse complement strand
ACATTCAGCATCTGATCATCCTAATTGGTCCTTAGATCTTCTTCTAAGTCCCCTTGATCGTGTTGTCATCCTCAGTTTCATTTCTTGAAGAAAGATTCTATTGTTCTTGTGTATCATGTGTTTCCTCAATTCTCCAAAGGTGGGGGACATTTTAGTGGATCCAGTTCAATTTAGTGTAATACAGTGATAGGACACAAGATGGAGACAAACACCAGCAGATACTAACATTATCTTATTATTCTTTTAAGGAAAACTTCGTGTTTATAAAATACATATACACACTATGAATTTAAAAGTATAGTAGAAAATTATATTTTTCCTTGACAATCCCCCTAAACACTAAGTTTTCCCTAATATATGCGGCCTTCGAGACTGTCCATGTGTGGGGACAGGGGTAATGGATTTCTTCGCTTGGTCATTTTAGAAACTGGCCCCTTATGGACCGCCCCAAACAACCAAGTCCCTACCAAACCTGCACATGGAGTTCTCCCACTATCCCTAAACTAAATCTCTTATTTCTATTTGTATTCTGTTATAGGGGTTTTATCAGGTTTATCCTGTGGAATACATTTCTCCATATCACCCTTATCAGTGTCATCATATAATAGCGACACAACTTCCTGATGAAGGAAAGTACCTGAGGAGCGGCTGCATTGGTCACAGCTTTCCTATACATAGATATCACACAACATAGAATTATCAATCCTAGCACCAAAAGCCCTGTTACCACTAAGCAGGCTGTTGGAGAAATTCTTTAAGTCCTTCAAGCCATCTTAAGAAGAAAGAGGTATCTACTTCTGCATTGGCTTTTATTTCCTGAGCCAGATTTTTGATCTCTGTAAGGGCCACTATTAGTTTTACCATTGACTCCAGAATTCTGAGGAATATAAGTACAAAATTCTTCCCCTATCATCCCACAGACTTCATCTTTTCAGCTAGAATCATGTCAATGGCCAGTCTATTTTGAAGAGTCAGTCTTTTGTTTTGGGCCCAGTTTCTCAACTATACCCTGGAAAGCATCTTGACTAAAATTGATATTGATAAATCTTTGCTCAGTGTAGTATATATATTTTATCCAATCTACATTGTAATTGATCTGCACAGTTGGGATGAGAGAAACGGAAACCCGTCAGGATCTGATTCTGAGCTTTGTATTCGTCTGGGACCCCCCTAGGAACACCTATGGGATCCATATAAACTTTGGGATCCTCAGCATAACCGGTGTGCAGCTGACCCAGACTCCTTCTTTTTCTGGATATCAGTGGAGCTATATTCTCGGATCCAGACTCTTTCTCACGTGTCTTTAATGACTACCCAGTCTCCAGGCTGCAGGCTGTGACTCCCAGGATCCTGGTTCGGATCTGGAAGAGAACTGAAAACATTATCATATACTTTCTTGAGTCTTTTATGCAAATCCCTTACATATGAACTTAATACATGGTTACTTATTTCCAATGCTTGGGAAAAGAAACATCCTAAACTAGGCACTTTGCCAAATAGTACTTTATACGGAGAAAGTCCAGTTTTTCTATTTGGAGTGTACCTTACTGAGTATAGGGCTAATGGTAAACATTCAGGCCAAGATTTCCCTGTTTCAGCCATGGCCTTTAGATTTTTAACTTCAATGTCCCATTTAGTCCTTCTACTTTTCCACTGCTTTGTGGATAATATGGGGTGTGGAAAACTTGTTTGAATTCCCAGAGCTGTCAAGACTTCATTCATTATTTCACCTGTGAAATGTGTACCTCTGTCACTTTCGGTCACCTTTGGTACTCCATACCTGCACACCACCTCCACAAGCAGCTTCTTTGCGGTTGCCGCAGCCGTAGCCTTGGCAATCGGGAAAGCCTCCGGCCAACCTGAGAATAAATCAAAAACACACCAACACGTACTCCCATTAACCTGATTTTGGCAGCTGAATATAATCAATCTGCAGTCTCTGGAAAGGATAGAGGGGCCGAGGGGCGTGTTTTGGGTGGTGTCTTGACTACCCTTCTCTGATTATGTAAAAAGTAGCAACAACCCCAACCATCACATATGTGTATATAGATATCTATGAAAAAAAATCATTAGAAATACACATGGATGTGGGATACACTAGTAGGAGAACTGTATTGCAAAGCAACAAACTAGAGAAAAACAGTCCAATATTCCAACACTTTAATTTTATTAGATGTATAACATAACATTAAAAGAAGCACTGGTGCATAGCACACAGGGGAACTGACAGACACAGTGGTGTCAGCATCAAAACGCGAAAAGGGGATCAGAGTCCATCTACCCACCCAAATATATTATAACTATATAAGGAATGACATGCCTGAAGCAACAACATTCTTTAAATCACAGGCTAAATAGCAAACAAGTAAATCAATACCCCGGACATGTCAATACATACACATACCTATAAGGGTGAGGTGAAAAACGGACCGCTGACCCACCCAACGTACGTTTCGGAGCACACTCCTTCCTCAGGGGGCCTAGTGTAGTAATGACCAGGTGCCTCTAATATAGGAAGAGGCAGCACGCCCCATCCTATCACATGTGGGATCAAGCAATGAGCGCATATGTGAACAATACTCAATTAGTTCAATATCTCATATCACGCAACGAAAAAACCGCTACCAGCTGATGCATCTGCATACCTGACCGCCATAGACGCCATACCGGAAGTGCGTGGGGCCCCACGTGACCGGAAATGGACATCCAGAGGGCGGGAGTAAGACAGAATGCCACACAGCCTGGCGCATGCGCAGATGCATTATAAAAAAAATCCGCCATCTTGGTGCAGGGAAGCAGGCCATACAGATAAGTATAGTACCTACATCACATATTTTTCAATAGTAATCACTCGAAAGCTATCAGCACCAACCTAAGCATGGCTGTCATAAAGATACATAGATACTCAAAATAGTATGGATATAGCGCAAAGCGCATGCGCAGATTGCAGTAACCACCACATGTGTACGGGGCATGCAAGAGGGACATGCTATCTAATATCTCAGCAGAATCAATATATATGACATAAATAAACAAAATATATGCAATGAAAAACTGAGAAGTGAAAATAGAAACGAAAAAGTAAAAAATATATAAAAAATAAAAAATAAAAAATAGTCAATGCATATAAACCAATAACAGAACAGATGCACAATAAAAATATATGCAAACAATAAATGCAAAAAATAATACCAAATGAGAAGTGAAAAAATGAAAAAACAAATTAAACAATAAAATAAATAATATAGAAAATAAATAGAATACATACATGTACATATATGCGTATACATGCACATCTGACTACTAATAAACAATAAACATATGTATAATGATTTTGATGCTTATATCTTCATTAACTTGAACATGTCCCACGGAAAGGTAACGCTGGTCAGTCCACTCATATCATGCCTCATATGCGTGTCTTCATAAACATATAATATCATATCTCTAAATAATAAAAGAATAAATGTTAAAATGATAAAAACAATGCGGACACCAATGTGTCCATCAGTGGGCAGCAAATGGAGATCACAAATATGGGGCAAAGGATAGGTTCTCATTAAGGCCTTTAGGGTGTATAGTACTAAGCGTCCAAATCCATCTGGATTCAAGCTGTCCCAGTCTTTTAGTCAAGTCTCCGCCTCTGATATTAATGCTAAGTATGTCAATACCCCGCACTCTAAGTAGGGTGCTATCACATCTATGAAATTCGAAAAAATGACGCGGAATAGTCTTCAGGGTGGATGCGTCCGTGCAGGAAGAGGCCGCCTGGATACCCAATACATGTTCGCGAACACGGACCTTCATCTGTCTGGTAGTCATGCCTATATATATGAGTCCACATGGACATGTGGCATGATATATCACATATCGCGATGTGCACGTTATTTTAGATTTAATTTTGTATTCCCTCTTCCCATCTGAACCGGAGAAGGTTGTACATCTTTCAATATTGGGGCAGGCGACACACCTCCCGCACGGAACACATCCACCTGCTGTGGGCATCAAGTCCAAAAAGGTACGTGTAGTTGGATTGGGGTAATGGCTCTTAACCAAAACATCACGTAGATTGCGTGCTCTACGAAACGCCATCATAGGGCGTTCAGGCAGAAACTTGCTAATGACCGGGTCTACCCTCAGTATAGGCCACGCCTTCTCAAGCACTAATCGCATGCGATTATGTTGTGAATTATATGTTGTCACAAACCTGGACACATCCCTATTAGCTGATGTACGAGTGCCATATAACAAATTGTTACGATCCGAGTATTTAGCACGATGGTATGCTTTCTTCAGACTACGTTTAGAATAACCACGGGCCAAGAATCGAGCCTTCAACTCATCAGCTCGGATCTTAAAATCATCATCTGTGGAGCAGATCCTCCGAAGTCGGAGAAACTGTCCCACAGGAACGGCCCTGATCATATGTTGTGGATGATGGGAGGATGCGTGCAACAACGTGTTAGTAGCAGTTTTTTTACGGAAAATATCCGTCTGGATTATGCCAGCTCCGTCTCTACGGATGGTCACGTCTAGAAAGTCAATGCTATCCCTATCCCACACCGGGGTAAGTCTAATATTTAGATCATTGTTGTTCAAATCCGATATAAATTGCAGAAGGTCGGTGGAGGTGCCCTGCCACACAAAAAAGATATCGTCAATGTAGCGTGCCCAAAACAGGACACGCTCAATTGACCCCAATCTGTCCGACAGGAAGAGGTCCCTCTCCCACAGCCCCAGGAACAAATTGGCGTAGGCCGGCGCGAAGGCCGCCCCCATAGCCGTGCCCTGGAGCTGTAGGTAGAAGGACCCCTTGAACACAAAAAAGTTGTGTGTTAGTGTGAACTCCAAGAGCTTCAGGATGAGATCCCTAAGTCCTGGAGATAGAGATGATGTGTCCAGGAAAAATTTGACCGCCCTAAGACCATCAGAATGGCGGATGTTGGTATATAGGGATTCTACATCAACTGAAGCAAAGAGAGACTCACCATCAAAACACAGTCCATCGACCTTCCGCAATAAATCACTAGTGTCTTTGAGGAACGAAGGCAGATTGAGCACCAGTGGTTGTAAATAATAATCAATCCATTGATTGATTTTTTCGAGATAATTCCCCCTCCCCGACACGATAGGTCTGCCGGGTGGCGACTCAATGTCCTTATGAATCTTAGGTAATAGATAGAGTGTGGCTATAGTGGGTTCTTTGACAATGAGTGCAGATGCCAGCTCTCTGGTGACAATGTCGTCATCTATGGCCTTTTTTATGATGGTCTCAAGTTGGCAGCTAAATGCAGAAAGGGGATTATAGGTTAATTTTTTTATAACATACAAAGTTGTTCAATTGCTTAAATGCTTCCCTTTCATACATTTGCTTGGGCCATAGGACGACATTGCCACCTTTATCCGCTGGTTTTATCACTATATCAGGTAGATTTTGTAATACATTTAAACGAACTCGTTCATTTCTTGTCAAATTATCACCACTACCAAACCTAGGAATTTTATTAAGTTCATTGGTCACCACCCGAACGAACATATCAATGCTGGGACAGGATGTAAATGGAGGGAATTTATTGGATCTCGGACGAATAGATGGAGGAATCTTACCTCCTTCATTGTGTTCAATAGACAACTCTTCTAGGACTCTCACTGCCTCCTGCTCCTCTTCTGTGGGAAAAAGCCGTATTAATTCCTCATTATAATAATAACGTTTGAACAACAAAGATCGGGCGAAAATGTGTAAATCCTTCACCGCCATGAAATTGTCATACCCCGGTGTGGGAGAGAAGGATAAACCTTTACCCAATAAAGTGAGGTCCACCTCTGTGAGTACAAAATCACTTAAGTTGATCACCTTGTTATCTCTGCGACCAACTTCAGATGTATTATGTGGACGTCTTCTATATGGGTGATATGCGTGATCACGAAGTCTATGTATATCAACAACATTGTTGGAAGCCGATGAGATATCTGATTGTGCCCCAGATGAAGAGACGGACACAGAAGATGATGTCCTATGTAAATTGGAGGGACCATCACTCCGCCATAGATATACTCTCTTATTTTGATAATCCTTAAGATCACGATTATATTTAATGAGTTGATTATCCTGAATTTTCTGAACCAATAGGTCCATTTCTTTATCCAGATCACACTCAAATCGTTGCATTTTCTCGGCTGGACAGTCTTTTCTTAAATCAATTTGAGCCTTATCAATAGTTTTATCTAATTCAACAATGTTGTTAGAATTATAACCGATAAGAAGATTGAGAAAAGTAAATGAACAGGTGCCTCTTCCTATATTAGAGGCACCTGGTCATTACTACACTAGGCCCCCTGAGGAAGGAGTGTGCTCCGAAACGTACGTTGGGTGTGGGTCAGCGGTCCGTTTTTCACCTCACCCTTATAGGTATGTGTATGTATTGACATGTCCGGGGTATTGATTTACTTGTTTGCTATTTAGCCTGTGATTTAAAGAATGTTGTTGCTTCAGGCATGTCATTCCTTATATAGTTATAATATATTTGGGTGGGTAGATGGACTCTGATCCCCTTTTCGCGTTTTGATGCTGACACCACTGTGTCTGTCAGTTCCCCTGTGTGCTATGCACCAGTGCTTCTTTTAATGTTATGTTATACATCTAATAAAATTAAAGTGTTGGAATATTGGACTGTTTTTCTCTAGTTTGTTGCTTTGCAATACAGTTCTCCTACTAGTGTATCCCACATCCATGTGTATTTCTAATGATTTTTGTTCATAGATATCTTATATACACATATGTGATGGTTGGGGTTGTTGCTACTTTTTACATGTGTATTACTGTGTTATGCACAGGTTTTGCAGTGACCATGGACTATCGAGCCAAGGAAAAGACTTGGCTCACGAAGGCTGAGCAGGTGTTTGCTGCAGGGGGAAGCAATGTGCAGCAGATGGGTGATCCGTGTTGGGATGAGAGGTTGGCGCAGATGAAGACACTCCTATTTAAGCGATCTAGACTATGGTGGAACCGGTTGTTCCTTGAAAAATATGTTTCACATAAAATGATTCCGAGAGGACTCAGAGTTAAAGCCATACCTGCATTTCCGGTAGAAGACTTAGAGTTTAGAACTAAATGGGAGGATGCGTGTGACACCTGTTCATTTACTTTTCTCAATCTTCTTATCGGTTATAATTCTAACAACATTGTTGAATTAGATAAAACTATTGATAAGGCTCAAATTGATTTAAGAAAAGACTGTCCAGCCGAGAAAATGCAACGATTTGAGTGTGATCTGGATAAAGAAATGGACCTATTGGTTCAGAAAATTCAGGATAATCAACTCATTAAATATAATCGTGATCTTAAGGATTATCAAAATAAGAGAGTATATCTATGGCGGAGTGATGGTCCCTCCAATTTACATAGGACATCATCTTCTGTGTCCGTCTCTTCATCTGGGGCACAATCAGATATCTCATCGGCTTCCAACAATGTTGTTGATATACATAGACTTCGTGATCACGCATATCACCCATATAGAAGACGTCCACATAATACATCTGAAGTTGGTCGCAGAGATAACAAGGTGATCAACTTAAGTGATTTTGTACTCACAGAGGTGGACCTCACTTTATTGGGTAAAGGTTTATCCTTCTCTCCCACACCGGGGTATGACAATTTCATGGCGGTGAAGGATTTACACATTTTCGCCCGATCTTTGTTGTTCAAACGTTATTATTATAATGAGGAATTAATACGGCTTTTTCCCACAGAAGAGGAGCAGGAGGCAGTGAGAGTCCTAGAAGAGTTGTCTATTGAACACAATGAAGGAGGTAAGATTCCTCCATCTATTCGTCCGAGATCCAATAAATTCCCTCCATTTACATCCTGTCCCAGCATTGATATGTTCGTTCGGGTGGTGACCAATGAACTTAATAAAATTCCTAGGTTTGGTAGTGGTGATAATTTGACAAGAAATGAACGAGTTCGTTTAAATGTATTACAAAATCTACCTGATATAGTGATAAAACCAGCGGATAAAGGTGGCAATGTCGTCCTATGGCCCAAGCAAATGTATGAAAGGGAAGCATTTAAGCAATTGAACAACTTTGTATGTTATAAAAAATTAACCTATAATCCCCTTTCTGCATTTAGCTGCCAACTTGAGACCATCATAAAAAAGGCCATAGATGACGACATTGTCACCAGAGAGCTGGCATCTGCACTCATTGTCAAAGAACCCACTATAGCCACACTCTATCTATTACCTAAGATTCATAAGGACATTGAGTCGCCCCCCGGCAGACCTATCGTGTCGGGGAGGGGGAATTATCTCGAAAAAATCAATCAATGGATTGATTATTATTTACAACCACTGGTGCTCAATCTGCCTTCGTTCCTCAAAGACACTAGTGATTTATTGCGGAAGGTCGATGGACTGTGTTTTGATGGTGAGTCTCTCTTTGCTTCAGTTGATGTAGAATCCCTATATACCAACATCCGCCATTCTGATGGTCTTAGGGCGGTCAAATTTTTCCTGGACACATCATCTCTATCTCCAGGACTTAGGGATCTCATCCTGAAGCTTTTGGAGTTCACACTAACACACAACTTTTTTGTGTTCAAGGGGTCCTTCTACCTACAGCTCCAGGGCACGGCTATGGGGGCGGCCTTCGCGCCGGCCTACGCCAATTTGTTCCTGGGGCTGTGGGAGAGGGACCTCTTCCTGTCGGACAGATTGGGGTCAATTGAGCGTGTCCTGTTTTGGGCACGCTACATTGACGATATCTTTTTTGTGTGGCAGGGCACCTCCACCGACCTTCTGCAATTTATATCGGATTTGAACAACAATGATCTAAATATTAGACTTACCCCGGTGTGGGATAGGGATAGCATTGACTTTCTAGACGTGACCATCCGTAGAGACGGAGCTGGCATAATCCAGACGGATATTTTCCGTAAAAAAACTGCTACTAACACGTTGTTGCACGCATCCTCCCATCATCCACAACATATGATCAGGGCCGTTCCTGTGGGACAGTTTCTCCGACTTCGGAGGATCTGCTCCACAGATGATGATTTTAAGATCCGAGCTGATGAGTTGAAGGCTCGATTCTTGGCCCGTGGTTATTCTAAACGTAGTCTGAAGAAAGCATACCATCGTGCTAAATACTCGGATCGTAACAATTTGTTATATGGCACTCGTACATCAGCTAATAGGGATGTGTCCAGGTTTGTGACAACATATAATTCACAACATAATCGCATGCGATTAGTGCTTGAGAAGGCGTGGCCTATACTGAGGGTAGACCCGGTCATTAGCAAGTTTCTGCCTGAACGCCCTATGATGGCGTTTCGTAGAGCACGCAATCTACGTGATGTTTTGGTTAAGAGCCATTACCCCAATCCAACTACACGTACCTTTTTGGACTTGATGCCCACAGCAGGTGGATGTGTTCCGTGCGGGAGGTGTGTCGCCTGCCCCAATATTGAAAGATGTACAACCTTCTCCGGTTCAGATGGGAAGAGGGAATACAAAATTAAATCTAAAATAACGTGCACATCGCGATATGTGATATATCATGCCACATGTCCATGTGGACTCATATATATAGGCATGACTACCAGACAGATGAAGGTCCGTGTTCGCGAACATGTATTGGGTATCCAGGCGGCCTCTTCCTGCACGGACGCATCCACCCTGAAGACTATTCCGCGTCATTTTTTCGAATTTCATAGATGTGATAGCACCCTACTTAGAGTGCGGGGTATTGACATACTTAGCATTAATATCAGAGGCGGAGACTTGACTAAAAGACTGGGACAGCTTGAATCCAGATGGATTTGGACGCTTAGTACTATACACCCTAAAGGCCTTAATGAGAACCTATCCTTTGCCCCATATTTGTGATCTCCATTTGCTGCCCACTGATGGACACATTGGTGTCCGCATTGTTTTTATCATTTTAACATTTATTCTTTTATTATTTAGAGATATGATATTATATGTTTATGAAGACACGCATATGAGGCATGATATGAGTGGACTGACCAGCGTTACCTTTCCGTGGGACATGTTCAAGTTAATGAAGATATAAGCATCAAAATCATTATACATATGTTTATTGTTTATTAGTAGTCAGATGTGCATTATACGCATATATGTACATGTATGTATTCTATTTATTTTCTATATTATTTATTTTATTGTTTAATTTGTTTTTTCATTTTTTTCACTTCTCATTTGGTATTATTTTTTGCATTTATTGTTTGCATATATTTTTATTGTGCATCTGTTCTGTTATTGGTTTATATGCATTGACTATTTTTTATTTTTATTTTTTATATATTTTTTTACTTTTTCGTTTCTATTTTCACTTCTCAGTTTTTCATTGCATATATTTTGTTTATTTATGTCATATATATTGATTCTGCTGAGATATTAGATAGCATGTCCCTCTTGCATGCCCCGTACACATGTGGTGGTTACTGCAATCTGCGCATGCGCTTTGCGCTATATCCATACTATTTTGAGTATCTATGTATCTTTATGACAGCCATGCTTAGGTTGGTGCTGATAGCTTTCGAGTGATTACTATTGAAAAATATGTGATGTAGGTACTATACTTATCTGTATGGCCTGCTTCCCTGCACCAAGATGGCGGATTTTATTTTATAATGCATCTGCGCATGCGCCAGGCTGTGTGGCATTCTGTCTTACTCCCGCCCTCTGGATGTCCATTTCCGGTCACGTGGGGCCCCACGCACTTCCGGTATGGCGTCTATGGCGGTCAGGTATGCAGATGCATCAGCTGGTAGCGGTTTTTTCGTTGCGTGATATGAGATATTGAACTAATTGAGTATTGTTCACATATGCGCTCATTGCTTGATCCCACATGTGATAGGATGGGGCGTGCTGCCTTTTCCTATATTAGAGGCACCTGGTCATTACTACACTAGGCCCCCTGAGGAAGGAGTGTGCTCCGAAACGTACGTTGGGGTGGGTCAGCGGTCCGTTTTTCACCTCACCCTTATAGGTATGTGTATGTATTGACATGTCCGGGGTATTGATTTACTTGTTTGCTATTTAGCCTGTGATTTAAAGAATGTTGTTGCTTCAGGCATGTCATTCCTTATATAGTTATAATATATTTGGGTGGGTAGATGGACTCTGATCCCCTTTTCGCGTTTTGATGCTGACACCACTGTGTCTGTCAGTTCCCTGTGTGCTATGCACCAGTGCTTCTTTTAATGTTATGTTATACATCTAATAAAATTAAAGTGTTGGAATATTGGACTGTTTTTCTCTAGTTTGTTCCTTCTCTGATTATGTGTAGCACATACCATGCATCCCTGGATCAAACCTTCTATACAGGTGGAAAAGCCTGGTGCCGCCCAATGCTTCTGCATCATGCTCATTACAGCAGTTTTGGACTGGTGGGTTGGCCAATGTAACATCTGGGCGACCGCAGGGTACAACGCTCTTGGAAGGCATCGGCGCATCCCTCTTCCCATACCCCAGTTGCTGCATTCAGACATGCACCTTCTTTTTCCCACTTTTCTACTTCCTCCTGGCGCACCTGAGCCTGCATCTGGGCTAAGGCATCCTCCGACACAAAGGGATTTTTGGGAGCGCTTACCTGGTGCATCGTTACCCCTTGGAGTGGTCTACTGGCTGCTGTTTTTGCTGCTGCATCGGCCATTGCGTTTCCTTTACTCACCTGATCAGTGCATCTGGTATGTGCTTTAACTTTTGACAACTACTTCTTTTGGTAATTCTAATGCATCAATTAACTGCTGGACTGCGTCAGCATTTTTAATGGGATGTCCTGCTGCCATCAGGAATCCTCTAGACTTCCAAATTGGACCCAAATCATGAGCTATACCGAATGCTTATCTAGAATCTGTGTAGGTGTTAACAATTCTACCTTCAGCTATCTTACAGGCCTCGGTCAGAGCCTTAAATTCAGCCTCCTGGGCCTACTGATATGGGAGCATTGGTTCTGCTTTGATTACTGCATTCAGGGAGACGATGGCATACCTGGTGTGGAAGGTACCTGAGTCATCTTGGTAGCGAGTTCTATAAAAGATTTAAAGTCAACATTATGTCTTTCAGTTTTAAACACTGTGGGTAGGCCTGCTGTTTCCTGTGCCATAAGCTGAACATAATCATAAGGAATCTCCTCTCTTGGATCTTCTTTGTACAATACCGTACAATACCTGACCTCCCCCTAGATCCAAGAGAGGTAACAATGTGGCAGGATTAAGTGTGGTACATCTCTGCAAAGAAACATTTGGAGGCATTAAAAGTGCACATTGCAATCAAAGATGACGTGCAGCTGAAAGATGTGCCGACTGCACCTGGTTCAGTATGGTATATACATCATGAGGTGTAAGTGCTGTCAGTGGATAATCAAGAACGATATCTGATAATTTGTGGAGCAATAGTCCTACAGCATGTACTGCCCGTACACAGGACGGAGCACTCTAGCCACTGCATCTAGTCTTCCACTGAAACAGGCCACTGGCCTTTGATTGTCACCATGTAACTGAGTCAATACTCCTGCCGCGTGTCCCTGCTGTTCATGGAGATACAGGGTGAATGGTAGTTCATAGTTGGGGGTTCCTAGCGCTGGAGCTGCCACAATCCTGTTTTTGAGAGAAAAATAAAAAACCGTCTATACCTTCAGGAGTTAGTTTTAAAAGCACAATGGTGATACAGTCATAGAGAGGCTGCATGAGGATTGACACAGCATGAATCCACTGCCTGCAGTAGAAAATCAGTCCAAGAAATGTCCTAAAAGCAGCAACATTAACAGGAATAGGAAAGTTCTGTACAGCTTCTTTGCGAGCGCTGGTCAGATGTCGCGCCCCCTGTGTAATGCAATGTCCCAAAAAGATAACTGAAGATTTACAGAATTGCAGTTTATCCTTTAACGCTTACAACCTGCTTGGTACAAAAACAACATAAGTAATATTGTTGCAATACTACACTGTTTCCTGGAGGGGGCACAAATCAGTAAATCATCAACATATTATAAAAATAACATTGGCAAAATCAATAACTGTAAACTAAGCAGCATCCTGAGATATCTGGAACAAAAGTTTATATATATTGTACCAGCCAATACATAGAGAGTTAAATCTCGTAGCCGAAGGGGGAAGCTGAAGGTTGGAATTTGTACTGTCAAGGCCATTGATAAGGGACCTTACTCTTAAGGGTATGCCACACTAAACAATATCGATAACGGGATCGCTAAAAAACGTCACTATTTAGCGATCCCGTTAGCGATATTGTTCAGTGCGGCAGCTTCCAGCGACGAGCTTCCTGCTGTGATCTCGCTCGTCGCTGGAATCGTTCCGGACCCTATTTCATCGCTGGCGCTCCCGCTGGGTAAGTATCTAATCGCTGTGTGGCACCTTTTCTTAGCGATTTAGCGGTACTTTTGTACCGCTAAAGTCGTTAAGAAGATCGCTAACGGCGATAGCGTCGTTAACTATATCGCTAAATGTGGCCGCATTTAGCGATATAGAAACAATCCCGCTAGCGATCTCATTAGTATGCAACGCTAACGAGATCGCTAGCGGGATAGCTTAGTATGGCAGTACCTTTAGCTGCAGAGATGCCGAAGGTGGGGGCTAGGTTTTAACTAAAACACCCCTTGTTACCAGTTTCTGCATCTGCTGAGCAATAGTCGTTTCTTGAGCTAAACTAAGAAGATACTGTCTCTGTTGGGGCAGAATTGCACCTGGCTTTAATTTGACCATGACTGGCTGCACCCTTAATCTGCCCACATCTGTTTTATCTGAAGCCCAGAAATCATGCGGTATCACACCTTCCAACATTGAAGGAAATTCATTTATGTCCTCTATACTAGCAACGTCTAGCGACATGATTTTACAAAGAGTGCTCGGCTTCAGTCCTGGTGTCATAGTGACAGTTCCAACCGGATGATACTCAATATGTGCTTGCAATTGTGACAACACATCACTTTCCTGAAAGATTACATTGACCCCGTGGTGATACCATTAACTGTGTATGTACAGTGGTTCCTTGAATTTGCAGGGGAATCTTTTAGTGACGGGGAGCTGGAGAGTTGTAAGGAGTTGCTATAACATGGTGGGAGAAATCACTTTTCCCAAATGGCCAGTCCTCTTCTGTAATTACTGAATTGTCTGCCCCCGTGTCCACTTGGAACTCAACCTCATGTCCCCCTGGTAGATTCACCTGTACTGTGCAATTAGGAATGGGGGGTAAGGAGACAAGGAGTTCATGTGCAAGCTACCATTATCCTATGGGAGCGCCTCTAATTGGTCTTGGGGGCCTCTTGCAGGCGAGTCATTTGCATATGGATTAGTTGGACAGGCTGGATATGGGTTAGTTCTGCAATCCCTCCTGAAATGTCCTGGTTTCTTGCACCCGTAGCACAATTTCTGCCCATCTCTTGGCACACGTCTCCTCTCCCTGTTGTTTGCAGGACAAGTACCTACAGCATGTATCCTTGCTCCTCTTTTTGCCTGCGCTAAATCATGTTGTGCCCCCTGTGCTTTTCTGGCTAGATTCTCTGCTTTAACTGATCTCCAACCCGGTCTACTTACTTTCAGTTTTTCCTTGTCATTCATATTTTTTTTATGCCATTCATATTAAACTTGCCAGAACTTTCTCACTAGTCTTGTTTTCTTTGACAAAACCCATTTCCACCCAAGTTTTTCTTAGAGTCCAGAAATAATCTTTTGGCTCTTTCCTGAACTCTGTCTTCTAGTGTAACTTCCTTTCTCTGCCTGTCTATTTGCTTCTCACATACTCTGACCTTCGATTCTTACGTACTATATCTATTCCAAAAACATATTCAACAAAATTTGAAAACTGTTGCACTTTTTCCTGTGCATCCTCACGAATACCCGACGGGAGGGGTCAAACCACTGCGTAGTTTGTGTGTCCTCTCTCCCTCAGCCTGCAGGTTGCTTATCTGTAGAATGACCTTGGTGTACAGCAAAATACCATCTCGCTGCTGCCAGCACTTATCTCTGCTTGCTGTCACTGACTTCTGCATTCTTAAGGGTATGCCACACTAAACAATATCGCTAACGGGATCGCTAAAAAACGTCACTATTTAGCGATCCCGTTAGCGATATTGTTCAGTGCGGCAGCTTCCAGCGACGAGCTTCCTGCTGTGATCTCGCTCGTCGCTGGAATCGTTCCGGACCCTATTTTCTCGTCGGCGCTCCCGCTGGGTAAGTATCTAATCGCTGTGTGGCACCTTTTCTTAGCGATTTAGCGGTACTTTTGTACCGCTAAAGTCGTTAAGAAGATCGCTAACGGCGATAGCGTCGTTAACTATATCGCTAAATGCGGCAGCATTTAGCGATATAGAAACAATCCCGCTAGCGATCTCATTAGTATGCAACGCTAACGAGATCGCTAGCGGATAAGCTAGTGTGGCAGTACCTTTAGATCAGTTCCTACAAATATAACACTTGTATATCTCATTTATCAATCTATTGTATCTAGCTTCATCTGCCAATTTTCCCTTTTTCTGTTTTCTATCCCACATCTGACCAATCATAACAGTTTTCATTCCCTGGGCGGGTGACATAGAGATAAAATATCCCTTTTTCCCTAAATTTAGTGTGTTGATCCCTTGAAATCATTCCTATCACAGTTGAATATTTGATAGAAATCGAACTTAAAGATAACCACAGGGGTTGTAGTATTAACCCAGAAGGTGGGCATACTGGCACTACTGGAGATCAGGATATAGCTCAAAAGGATATGTATATCAGAAACTTCATGACTGCTGATTAATCTTGTCCTTCTTGCAATGGGAGGCGTGAATCCAGGTGCTCTTGCCCTCGAGCTTCGGGCAGTAGGGGTGGACAGGATCACAGAGTAGGGACCCTCAAATCTGGCTGGAGACAGTCTCTTCCCATAAATTTTTATATATATAAGGTCATCAGGCGAGAAATCATGCACCGTGTCACCTGTAAATTCTGGGAGAGAAGCAGACACTATAGAGTGGGTGTTAGTTAACTCTTTAGACAAAGCAATCACAAATTTGCTATTTTATCATTGGTTTCAAATAATTCCTGGTGCCTAATGTCTTCTGTTTTTAACATACCAGCATGATGGAGTATTGAATGTATGGTGGCCCGAAGGGTGGCCCGTGACTCATTTGAGTTTAAAGGATCATGGACTGGACCTACTGCATGGATGATGATATCAGCGGGAAGGTCCCCTGCATGGGTTGTCAGAGTCTGTCCAGGTGGCAAAGGGTCATGAGTGTGTATATGAGCCATACATTCTGCAGTGACGATGGGACCACCAGCTTGGGCTATTAATAGAGCCAGACCCCCTTTCTTGGAGCAGTTGGAGTTGGCAGGACTAACTATAGCACCAACCCGATGTGTCAGGATATCACCGTACCCTATGGATAATGTCACTGGATTTCCGTTGCGGTCTGTGTAATGCTGTGAATGGCAGGGATACCAGTTTTCAAGTACACCGGGAGCTGGGGGCCTGACCGGGGTTTCCGTGAATCTTACAGAACGACTGTCCTCTCTGAGGATTTGTGAAGGAGAGGAAGGTGCCTTATCTCTGAAGTAGGGGTGGAATAGGCCCTAGGACCAGGGGTTGACAATGATGGTGGGGGAATGGAGGAGGGAAGAGAAGATACTGGTGCTGCTGGGGATAGTGGTGGCTGTTAAGGGGCCCACCCCTCTTCTCTCTCCTGATCCTCCTCCCCTTCATTAGATCCCATAATATCATGGCGGCGGCTCCTGATCATTGTTTGAAAAACTGAAGATTCATGCATTGCAGCAATGGCCGGGTTGGGGTGTGTGAAAGGGAACAATGGTGTTGCATCTGGTGCCATATTGGGAGCTGTGGCCTGCACAGGTGCGGGCGGGGGCTGGTAGTAGGCCCTGGTTGGTATCAGCAAGGGATATAGGCCTGACTGGGTGTGCTTGGGTGTCCCAAGATGGCCACCGGAGGAGATGGGGTGTTGGCCATTTCCGGGTGTATTAAGATGGCCACTGGGTGTGGGAGGGGCGATGGGCTGGGCATTACACCAGGGGCGACCCGCCCCACAAACACGACAGGTCTCCGCCCAGGGCGGATTCTGTTCACCACACACATGACAGGTCCAACCTCCCTTTGTTCTAAGATCGACACCATTATAGGGCGGTGGCCGAGGGCTTGGAGCGGCCATTTTAGTTACATCAACAAGATCATATGCAGAGCATTTTACATATCCGAACAAAGGCTCAGCACTTTCCGAACCTCCTTATTCCATCTACCTCTTTCCAACCCTCAACTTTCAAATCATTTACTACTCTTAAATGTGCTTGGGCTTGATACAAGAGCCCCTGATCTCTCAACTTTCCCTCATTCTGTGCGACAAAGTCTTTCCACACTGAAGGCTGAAGCCTGCCTGTACTCGGCAAGCTCATTCTTAACAGCCTTCTTGCCTCCACGTGATTCCATCAATTCAACCACTCCCAAAGCACACACCTCTAACTTGTGAGGTCTCTCAGATTTAAACAGACGCATCATGATTTAACAGAGTGAAATGATCTGTCGCGACTCAGACCACCGGTGCCACTTGCAGGTCACCACCCATCAATACAGAGTCCCCGCTCCATGTGTTGACAAGACAAAAAGTCCCTGCTCAATTTGTCCCTTCCCTAACTGTGGGTGATAACTTTACAGCACAGTCCACCGTAACACTCTACACAGTACAGAGTCCCCGCTCCATGCACTGACACTGGGGCTTCTCCTAATGAGACTCCCCGTGTTGGACAAAGAGCCCCTGCTCCATTTGTCACTTCTCAGACGAAGAGCCCCGGCTCCATTCGTCACTGATTAGACTATCATGTGCGTCTTCTACCCCACTCAACACTTCAAGAATCTAAAATTTGTCCCAACTTTATTCTAACAGTCACGGGAGGCAATTATCTACATAAAGGTACAGTGACCGGAGGAGGAAGAACGTGGTGTTTCGACTCAAGCACGTGCAGGCATGCAACGTCACTCGGTCACACTTGCTGGTTCGTGGCGTGGGATTGCCCTTGGTCTCACCACTCAACCAGTCACCCCTCCAGACCCAAATGGACAATACGACAGGACCAAACAGTGACTGACACACAGGCAAGTGGGACGCATATAAAGTATATGATCCCAACTTACCGTGTTCAACGGAGGCTGCAGTCCTCGCACTCAGTCACTGCGGTCACCACCGCAAAGTCCTCGGGACGGGTCCGGACGGGCGGCAATCCACGGTCCCCACGTGTTAGGCGCCAATTGTCGGGGTCGTAACGACAAACCACTCATCCTCCAGTCACTCCAAATTAGACTAAGAGCACGGGTCGACCGAGAATGAATCAGGCAATACGCTGGTTCAGACTTCAGAACGTGCCCTAAAGAAAATGGTGCTATTAGGCGGCCATCTCCAGTAAGCACTGAACTTTTATTCACGTACATAAGATTACATACACAGAATATTGGGGGGAGTAAAGGCGGGATTGAGGAGAAAGAGATATGCTGAATCATGTCCATATATGTACACATTCAGCATCTGATCATCCTAATTGGTCCTTAGATCTTCTTCTAAGTCCTCCTTGATCGTGTTGTCATCCTCAGTTTCGTTTCTTGAAGAAAGATTCTATTGTTCTTGTGTTTCCTCAATTCTCCAAAGGTGGGGGACATTTTAGTGGATCCAGTTCAATTTAGTGTAATACAGTGATAGGACACAAGATGGAGACAAACACCAGCAGATACTAACATTATCTTATTATTCTTTTAAGGAAAACTTCGTGTTTATAAAATACATATACACACTATGAATATAAAAGTATAGTAGAAAATTATATTTTTCCTTGACACTGTCTCTGCATACAGGAGGACTGGGGTCTATGCTGACCCTAAGCTGGGGTCCTGACTAATCCCTCTACCTGGAGGTACTGTTGATGGTACAGAGGTCCAGGCCGCCAGCGTAACCCTATCTCCTGTGAATCCCTGACCACTGTAATCTAGTCCTGAGAAGGACCCTGATTACCACCACAGGGAAACGGGAAGGTAACTGCCTACACACAGTATAAGACGAACGAGACAGTACAAGGGGTAAAACAAAAGACACCTTGTATACAAAACTACCACTACAGAGGGAACACCAACGGGTAAGGAGATAAATAATAAAGCGAGGAGAGGAGAAAACCACAACAGGTACTCTTAGCTTTAGATTTCTCAATATGATCCGCTCTGCTGGTCTGCATGAATGCTTTCACCGACACTTCCCTAGCAGACAGGCAGGTATTTGAAGGAAACCAATTATCGCAACATTAATTGCAGCTGAGCGAGGCTGGTCTTGTCCAGCACAGAGAGAGGGAGAATTAACTCTCTCACTGCCGAAAAACACCCAGCAGCAGAAACTCAGCTGTGAGAAGTCAGGGTGTGCAATCGCGACGATCTTCGCAGCGACACACCCGTGACACTCCAAGACTTCTCCCGAATATTCCCCATCCTCTGGAATTCTTTGCCCCAACACGTCCGACTATCAACCACTCTCGGATCCTTCAGACGTAACCTGAAAACCCATCTCTTCAGGAAAGCTTAAAGCCTGCAATGACCCCCCTGCCTCCTCACCACTACCGGAGATATCGCCTCAACCAACACCGGAACTGCTGCAACCCACCAACCTGCTGTCTCCGTCCCCCATCCTGTAGAATGTGTTAGAACCCTCTTGTTAGGATTTGTTTCAGTTTGCTGGTCACATGACCTTTTTTCCCTATTTAGTCTGGCTCCGCCCTTCTGGCTTTGCTGGACTTCATTGTATTATCTACTCTTAAGCTAGCCGGGTGCTTAGGTGCCTTACTCAGTCAGTTTTGCTTGATCTTAGGATCTCTAAGTAATTTGTTTTCTGTTTTATTTTTCCCTGCTACAATATCTGTTAGGAGGTGTCCACCTTTTCTCCCAGTCCCTAGATCTTGTAGGGATTCCCCCTCGCAACTATAGGTCTTCGTTCAGACTAGCTGATGACTTTAGCGGGTCTGGTCGCAGGATCAGGTCCCCCGTTACATCGTAGGGATCCAGCTTAGTTCTATTGTAGGGACAGAATTCCCATCTTTCCTTAGTGCTTGTAGCAGATCATAACAGTAAGTCCAGCCCAAAAGAAAAAAAAAAAAAAAAAAACACTAAGGAAAGATTTTCTGTTTCCATCATGGTGTCGGTTCAGGATTTGGCTCTACGCCTGCAGGGACTTTCTCTGGAGGTGGCTGAAATCCAGCAACACGTAAGTAGTTGCTCTGGAGCACATTTCGTGGAGCCAAAGGTACGTTTGCCTGATTTATTTTTTGGTGAACAACAAGATTTTTTTTCTTTTAAAAATGCTTGCTTGTTGTATTTCCGTTAGAGACCCAGATCCTCTGGTGATGAATCACAGCGCATAGGGTTCATAATGTCACTTTTGCACAAAGAACCTCAGGACTGGGCCTTTTCTCTGCAGCCTAGTGATCCATGCTTTAGATCAGTGGATAGTTTTTTTTCTGCTTTGGGGTTATTGTATGACGATCCGGATCGTGTTTCATCAGCTGAGACAGAATTGAGACGTTTGAGACAGGGATCGGTAATGTGGAAAAATATTGTACTCACTTCCGAAGGTGGTCCACTCAGGTGGGGTGGAACGATTCAGCTTTGAAAAGTTTATTTCTTGCTGGGTTAAGTGAAAGGGTTAAAGATTTGCTGATTGCTTATCCTATACCTGGTAACTTGCAAGAGGCTATGCAATTAGCCATACGGGTGGATAGGAGACTGCGTGCAAGGGTTAATGAGAGTAAATCTGCCTTGTCATCTCTAAGTTTGGAAAGGGACTGTACTGACATTACAGAGCCGATGCAAATTGGAGCAATGACACCTCACTCTCGGGAAAAAGACCGTAGATTTGCGGAGGGCTTGTGTTTCTATTGTGGCAAATCTGAGCATTTTATTAAGAACTGTGCACTTCGAATGAATAAAGAGAGAAAAAAAAATGAGGTCAGTTTCGCCCATATAGCTTGTTTAAACAATAAAGGTGTCTTTCTTTCTGCTACCACTGCTGGTGAGGAGGAATTAATGGAGTTTCGGGTATTTGTGTATTGTGGTTCAACTCTCAATGTGATTGATGGGAAATTTTTGGAAAAACTAAAATTAAAACCCAAACTTCTGTCTTCCCCTATTAATGTGGTGTCTGTGGATGGTTCTCACTTGAAAAATGTTACTCACCATATCTGTGAATTTCCTCTTACTATTAATGGGTTCATCAAGAGAATTTGGATTTGGTAGTTTTGAATAATTTGCCCTCACCGGTGATTTTGGGGTTACCCTGGTTAAAATTGCACAATCCGGTACTGGATTGGTCTACCAATGAAATTAAGTCCTGGAGTTCTAAGTGTTATGATAAGTGTTGTAATGAGCATATTGCTGCTGTAGTTAAGGGGGAATTACCTGTACCTATTCAGGATTTTTGGAAAGTTTTTTCTGATAAGGAATCACAGGTATTGCCTCCTCATAGAGATTATGATTGTGCAATTGAATTTGTCCCTGGAGCGACTCTTCCTAAAAGTCGTTTATTTAATTTGACTATTCCTGAGAGAAAGGCTTTGGAGGAATACATACAGACAAGCTTGGCCGCCGATCACATTAGGCCTTCCAAATCTCCTGTGGCGGTTGGATTTTTTTTTGTTAAAAAAAAGGACGGCGGTTTACGGCCTTGTCTAGACTTTCGTGAGATTAATAAGATTACTGTACGCAATCCTTAAGGGTATGCCACACTAAACAACATCGCTAACGGGATCGCTAAAAAACGTCACTATTTAGCGATCCCGTTAGCGATGTTGTTGTGTGCGGCATCTGTCAGCGACGAGGCCCCTGCTGTGATCTCGCTCGTCGCTGACATCGTTCCGGACCCTATTTAGATCGTCGGCGCCCCGCAGGTAAGTATATATCGCTAAGTGTGGCACCTTTTCTTAGCGATTTAGCGGTACTTTTGTACCGCTAAAGTCGTTAAGAAGATCGCTAACCGCGATAGCGTCGTTAACTATATCGCTAAGTTAAGCCGCACTTAGCGATATAGAAACAATCCCGCTAGCGATCGCATTAGTATGCGTCTTTATCGCTATCGCTAGCGGGATTGTTTAGTGTGGCAGTACCTTTACCCACTGCCATTGATTCCTGATTTGTTTAATCAGTTAGTGGGGGCCAAGTGGTTCTCGAAAATTGATCTTCGAGGGGCATACAATTTGTTGCGCATGAAGGAGGGGGATGAATGGAAGACTGCGTTTAACACTCCACTGGGTCATTTTGAGAATCTGGTTATGCCTTTTGGGCTTTCCAGTGCTCCGGCATTTTTTCAGAATCTTATTAATGACATCCTTAGACCTTTGATCGGCAGAAGTGTGGTTGTGTATTTGGATGACATTTTGATTTATTCACTGGATTTGGAGTCTCATTGGCGGAGCGTACGTGAGGTATTACAGTTGTTAATGGATAATTCACTTTTTGCCAAACTAGAAAAATGTGAGTTCGCTGTACAGAGACTTAGTTTTTTGGGCTACATTGTCTCCAGTGAAGGTTTTGAGATGGACCCGGTGAAAGTGCAAGCTGTGCAGGAATGGCCTAGGCCTATTGGTGTGAAATCAATACAGAGGTTTTTGGGGTTCGCCAATTATTATAGAAAATTCATAAAAAAAATTTTCTGTTATTGCCAAACCTCTGACCGATCTCACCAGGAAAGGTGCTGATGCAGTTCAGTGGACTACTGAGGCCATTGAGGCTTTTGTGTTGCTAAAGGAGAGGTTCAGCTCTGCTCCCATCCTTACGCAGCCTGATGTGACTAAACCATTTTTGGTTGAGGTTGATGCTTCTTCTGTGGGGGTCGGCGCAGTGTTGTCTCAGGCAAAAACGGATGGAGTACATCCCTGTGCTTTTTTTTCAAAGAAATTTTCTGAGTCTGAACTAAATTATGATATCGGTAATCGGGAATTGTTGGCAATTAAACTCGCATTTGAACACTGGCGTCATTTTTTGGAGGGAGCGGAATTTCCCGTTCAAGTCTTCACCGATCATAAAAATCTGATCTACCTTGATGCTGCCAAACGCTTGAATGCCCGTCAGGCTAGGTGGGCACTGTTTTTCTCACGGTTTAATTTTACCGTTACTTACATCCCAGGTACTAAAAATGTTAAAGCTGATGCTTTGTCTCGCAGCTTTTCTCCTATGGTGGGTACTGAGGAGGAGGAAAACATCTTGCAAGAGGGGGTTGTTATTGCTGTTTTGAACTCCGTGTTGGAAGATGAGATTCTAAAAGCACAGGAGAATGCCCCATCTAACACGCCGCATGGGAGGTTGTTTGTGCCTGGTACCCTGAGGAGAGATTTGTTTGATGAATGTCATGACTCTCGGTTGGCAGGTCATCCTGGAATCTCTGAGACCAAGAGACTTGTGGGTCGCAGTTTTTGGTGGCCAGGATGGCAGAAGGAAGTCATTAAGTGGGTGCGCCAATGCACTGTGTGTGCTAGATCTAAGTCTTCTCATACTCCTGCTGCGGGGTTGCTTTGCCCTCTGGAGGTCCCTAGTGCACCTTGGACACATTTGGTTATGGACTTTATTACTGACCTTCCCCCCTCTGAGGGTTTCACTGTCATCTGGGTGGTCGTGGACCGTTTTAGCAAGATGTGTCACTTGGTTCCTTTCATCAAACTGCCCTGCGCTAAGACTCTCGCTAAGGCCTTTGTCAAGGAAATAGTCAGACTACATGGTGTTCCTACTGACATTGTTTATGATAGGGGACCTCAGTTTGTGGCTCGTTTTTGGCGCGCCTTTTGTGACAGGTTGGGAGTTCATTTGTCGTTTTCATCCGGATATCATCCTGAGTCTAATGGCCAGACAGAAAGGAAAAACCAGGATGTTGAGCAGTTCTTGCGTTGTTTTGTGACTGATAATCAAGAGGGGTGGTCTGAGTTTCTGCCACTTGCTGAGTTTGCTCTTAACAACCATACATCCGCTTCTGCTGGTTGTTCGCCTTTTTTTTGTTGTACTGGGAGACATCCGTCTTTTGGGTTATTTTCCAAGTTGGGATCGGCTGTACCTGAAGAGGAGAATTTTTCTGGTGTTTTGGAGAGAGTTTGGACTGATGTGCTGGTAATCTTCAGGAGGCTAACAAAAGATCCAAAGTGTATTTTGACAGAAAACGACAAGAGGTTTTGTTTGCTATTGGTGACATGGTTTGGTTGTCCTCTAAGAATCTGCGCTTGAGGATTCCGTCTAAGAAATTGGGTCCCAAGTTTGTAGGGCCCTTTAAGGTGCTTCAGGTTATTAACCAATCTGCTGTTAAGTTGGAGCTTCCCACCTCCTGGAAGATTAATCCGGTGTTTCATGTTTCTCTCTTGAAAAAAGCTGAGGTCTCAGATGGAGACGTCTCGGCCACTGTTCCCCTGGTGGTGGAGGACGGGCAATATGAGATTTCCCGCATCCTAAATTCTAGACGGTATAGAGGGAGTTTACAGTACCTCGTCGCTTGGAAGAGTTATGGACCCGAGGATAACTCATGGGTGAGGGCGGATGATGTTTCTGCGTCTAGACTTGTCAGAGCGTTTCACAAGAGGTTTCCGGATAAGCCTAAGTCCTAGGGATCCGGAGGATCCTCTTAGAAGGGAGGGTACTGTTAGAACCCTCTTGTTAGGTTTTGTTTCAGTTTGCTGGTCACATGACCTTTTTTCCCTATTTAGTCTGGCTCCGCCCTTCTGGCTTTGCTGGACTTCATTGTATTATCTACTCTTAAGCTAGCCGGGTGCTTAGGTGCCTTACTCTGTCAGTTTTGCTTGATCTTAGGATCTCTAAGTAATTTGTTTTCTGTTTTATTTTTCCCTGCTACAATTTCTGTTAGGAGGTGTCCACCTTTTCTCCCAGTCCCTAGATCTTGTAGGGATTCCTCCCTCGCAACTATAGGTCTTCGTTCAGACTAGCTGAGGACTTTAGCGGGTCTGGTCGCAGGATCAGGTCCCCCGTTACATCGTAGGGATCCAGCTTAGTTCTATTGTAGGGACAGAATTCCCATCTTTCCTTAGTGCTTGTAGCAGATCATAACAGAATGTAAGCCCGAAATGGCAGGGTCCTCTCCCCTCTGTACCAGTCTGTGATTGTTAGTTTGTTTACTGTAAGTGATATCTGTAATTTGTATGTAACCCCTTCTCATGTACAGCACCATGGAATCAATGGTGCTATATAAATAAATAATAATAATAATAATTAGGGTTAGGGTTACAATTAGGGTTAGGGTTACAATTAGGATTGGAATTAGGGTTGGGATTAGGGTTAGGATTAGGGTTAGGGTTGGGATTAGGGCTAGGGTTGTGTTGGGGTTAGGGTTGGAGCTAGAATTGAGGGGTTTCCACTATTTAGGCACATTGGCGGGTCTCCAAACACGACGTGGCGTTCAAAAAGTCAAATGGCGCTCCCTCCCTTCCGAGCCCTGCTGTGCGCCCAAAGAGTGGTTTACCCCAACATATGGGGTATCATCGTACTCAGGACAAATTGCACACCAATTTTGGGGTTCTAATTTCTCTTGTTACCCTTGGGAAAATAAAAAATAGCTGGTTAAAAAATAATTTTTGAGGAAAAAAATTATTTTTTATTTTTACGGCTCTGCATTTATAAATTTCTGTAAAGCACTTTGGGGTTCAAAGCGCTAAACCACAGATCTAGATAAATTCATTAGGAGGTCTAGTTTCCAAAATGGGGTCACTTGTGGGGGTTTTCCACTGTTTAGGCACATCTGGGGCACTGCAAACGGAACATGACCCCCATCCAATTATGCATTCCAAAACGTTATTACTTCCTTTCCAAGCCCTGCCGTGCACCCAAACAGTTCAACCCCCACATATTTGGTATCAGCGTACTCAGGACAAATTGGACAACAACATTTTGGGGTCCAATTTCCTTGTGAAAAATCAAAAATTTGGGAATAAAAAATATTTTTTGTGGAAAATTGTTTGTTTTTTTTCACACCCAGGCATTATAAACTTTTGTGAAACACTTGGGGGTTCAAAGTGCTCACAACAGATCTAGATAAGTTCCATAGTGGGTCTAGTTTCCAAAATGGTGCTGCTTGTGGGGGGTTTCCACTGTTTAGGCGCATCAGCGGTTCTCCAAACGCAACATGGGGTCCAATCTCAATTCCAACCAATTTTGGTTTGAAAAAGTCAAACGGCGCTGCTTCTCTTCCAAGCCCTGCCGTGCGCCCAAACAGTGGTCCCCCCCACATATGGGGTATCAGCGTACTCAGGACAAATTGGACAACAACTTTTGTGGTCTAATTTCTCCTGTTACCCTTGGGAAAATAAAAAATTGGGGACTAAACCTCATAAAGTGACAGTGGTCAGAATTGTAAAAATTGGCCCAGTCATTAAGCTGCAAAATGGCTCTGTCACTAAGGGGTTAAATGAAATGTTTGTATTTGGGGCTAAAAAGAAATTTTTCTGCTATTCGGTTACATTCAAAGTTTTCCATTGTTTTTTATCTCTAGTCTCAGTGTTGCAGTATTGCTTGCTTGGAATGCCTTAACTGAGAGTCCACAAGCAAACGAGCTTATGCGAAAGGTTCGTTTAGGTGAGCAGATAATCCTTTCAAGGATGAATGTTCAAACCTCAAAACTAGCAAACAATTGACTAGACTACAAAACAAGTGTTTAGTTTATATGTGAACTGACTGAAATGGTTGAATAACGATTGTTATATTGTAACATTAAACATTGTGCTCTGTGTTCTTATTTACAGATATCTATTTAGGACGTTTGAGTGTCTAATTGTTGTCTGATAGAGCAATCGCCATTTACATTTCACAATTTTCTAAAGTTGAACTGGAATTTTTTTGCTTTCCTAAACAATTTCATGCAAGATGAAATCATTCAGTCACTCAACCCATTTGCATTATGCAATTATCATTTATTAGGCCGGGGTCAGATATGCGAGAAACTCGCACGAGTCTCACATGCCAATACCCGGCACTGCCGCCGATACTCGGGACCGGAGCGTGCGGCTGCATAGAAATACATGCAGCCGCACCCTCATGTCCGAGTGCCGGCGGCAGTGCATGGTATTGACATGCGAGACTTGTGCGAGTTTCTCGCATGTCTGACCCCGGCTTTAGTCTTAAAGGCTGACAAATTATCGTCCAGTGTAAATGAGACTTAGCGGTATGTTCACATGACTGTATTTTTGGTCCAATTGTTGTCTGTGAAAAAAATGTTTCTTCACATGGAAAGTCTTAGGCCGGCGTCACACTGCCAAGTTTGATGCGAGTTAGTCGCGCGAATTTCTCGCATCAACACCCGGCACGGCCGCCCACTCTCGGACCCGAGTGTGCGACTGCATGTATTTCTATGCCGCCGCGCACTCGGGTCCAAGAGCGGGCGGCCGTGCCGGGTGTTGATGTGAGAAAGTCATGCGACTAACTCGCATCAAACTCGGCAGTGTGACGCCGGCCTTAGGACCAATGTTAGTCAGTTGCCCTTCCCCTGTTCAGATGAATGTTTTTTCCACATGGACCAGATGTCTTTGAGATAAAAATCCCATCAAGCACTAGATTTTTCTGTATTTTGTGGTAGCCTCGCTTATTAAGTCTATGGATGCTAAGAAAATATTGCATTCCATACAGAACTGTATTCCATCTGGCAGCGCAGGTTCCAGGTTTTCGTGGGCCCCGGGCAAAAGA
>JARQOD010010347.1:0-27719 GCA_033576555.1 Oophaga sylvatica | reverse complement strand
AGAACCCATGCAGTTGGGAGGGACATCATTTTGAGGAGGGAATCGGCGGTGCGCCGCAAGACTAGAAGGTGTTTCTTTTGCGGGAGGAGGGACATTTTGTTGGGGGGTGTCCATCCCAGACCTCTTTGAGCCAAGAGTTAACCTGGGAGTGTGTATTTTTTCTCCCCAAATCCCTCTCAGTTTCTCGTGCCTGCGGAGGTGGTGATTGGTACTAGAACTGTAGAGGATTTTCTGTTTTTCTTGATAGTGGGTCCGGGGCTAATCTGGTGGACGCTCGTTTGCCCAGGTGCATGGTATGCAACTGAGTGTATTGGCCAAACCGGTCCTATACTCTCTATTGATTCTAGACCTCTTGGTCAAGGTAGCTTGGTACAAGCTGTTCATAACATAGATCTTCGAGTAGGGGCAATACATAAAGAGCAATTGTCTTGTATTGTGTTGGAGGGTCTACCTACCCTATTGTGTTGGGACTTCCTTGGTTGGCTAAACATAACCCAGTGATTGATTGGCAACCAGAAAGATAAGCCAGTGGGGTGAATTTTGCAAGAATAACTGCATGAGCACGGTCATCGGTGCGGTTGTGCCTAGGACTTTGCCTCCTTTTCTGGAGGACTTTGGGAGATGTTCTCAGAGGAGGGGTGTAAAGAGTTACCTCCTCATCGCGCATATGACTGCTCAATAAAGTTGCTTCCTGATGCCTTATCTCGTACTTTCCCAGGGACCGGGAGGATGGATGATTACCGGTTCCTATTCCTCAGGAGGGAGTTGTAGTGTCAGCTGTATGCTCTGAGCTTGAGGGGGAGGGTATTGGGGGGCCAGGGGACGCCCCTGTGGAACTTCCGGGAGACTGATAGTTTCAGATCGTTAAGACTGAAGGTTACGGAGAACCGTTACAAACGGATGGCTGATAGGGGGAGAGTTTCTGGTCGAGATCTGAAGGTGAACGATCTGGTGTGGTTGTCTACCAGGAATATAAACTTAAAGTTCCCCTCCTGGAGGTTGGGTCCCAGATTCATCGGCCGTACAGGATCAGTTCCATAATTAATCCTGTGGCATTTCGTCTGGACCTCCCCCTACGTTTAAAAAAATCATAATGTGTTTCACAAGTCATTACTTAAAAGTATGTGGCACCAGTTCATACCGTCACCTCTACCTCCTTCAGTGGTGGTCAATGATAACGTTGGAAATTTCATGGGTCGAAAATCATATGACTCACGTCTCAGTCGCCGATCCCTTTCAGTACTTAGTTCATTGGAGGGGGTATGGTCCTGAGGAGGGGACGTGGGTCCCTGCGTCTGATGTTAACGCAGATGATTGGTTCGGACCTTTCACACAACTCCACCCGGACCAGACCTGGTCATGAGGGTCCGGAGGCCCCTCGTAGAAGGGGGGGGTACTGTCATGGGGCATCGCCACGAAGATCGTCGCGATTGCACATTCGACTTCTCACAGCTGAGCTGCTGTTTCTTTGTTTTTTTGGTAATGAGAGAGTTAATTTTTTCCTAGCTCTTTGCTAGGCCTAGGTGCAGCCTCGCCCGGCTGCTTTTGATTATGTTCTAATTAGTTTCCTTTATATTTCTGCCAGTCTGGTGTTAGACGCCGTGAAAGCATTCATGTATTTTAGCAACTGGATCGGTTTCTGAGAATCTTAAAGCTAAGAGCTCCTTAGTTGTTTTACTCTTACAGCTTATAGTTTTTCTCTGAGACCTTAGGTGTTCCACTGTGTGTGAGTGTTGTATGTAAGACTTTATTTACTTTATTTCTTGTCTTTCTTGTATGTCTTTCTGGTTCATTAAACCGTTACCTGTTCATTCCCTTTGGTGGTATTCAGGGTCCTTCTTAGGACTAGAATTCAGTTGGCAGGGATTGATAGGAGAAGGGTTTACGCTGTGGCCTGGACCTCTGTACCTTTAACAGTACCTCCAGGTTGGGGATTAGTTAGGACCCCAGTTTAGGGTCAGCTTAGACCCCGGTCACCCTCTAGCCGGAGACAGCGTATAACGGATTCCGTTTTGACCCACTGGAATTCTGTCAGGTAAATCTATGTTTATCATATATCTATGCGCATGTTATATAGTATGTTGCCCTTTTGATATAGGTTACTGACATCACATATTATTTCTGCTATACAGCGTGACACAAGGTCCCAGAAAGGCCTTAGAGTATCAAAATCCACATTAGTTTAATGGATCAGGGAAGCTATTACATTAGCATACACCTCGAAAGGCAGGTCGGCTCCAGAAAAGCTGAGGGCACATTCCACTCGAGCCAGGGCAACCTCGTGGGCGGAAAGGTCAGATCTCCATCGACCAGATATGTAAGGCCGCCACTTGGTCCTCTCCAAGCACTTTCTAAAAATCATTATAATTAGACTTGGGTGCTTCCTCTGATCTCTCCTTTTGGGGTAAGGGTGCTGCAGGCTGTAATCCCTCCCTGAGTAGTTATTACTCTCTGTAATTCTCTCGTTGGGTGCTGTCATGGCTTTGAATAAAGTCTAAGTTACTTACCGTTAACGGTATTTTCGAAGTCCATGACAGCACCCCTTGTATACCCTCCCTTTATCTTATCGGCGCGCATTTTCTCCTCTTATAATTTCACATAAAATGAAATTTTCATTACGCAATAAAGTTATATAGAGCTTGTGATTGTCAATAACCTGGCTAGTCCTCTTGTGCTCTGTAAACCAACTGATGCGTGTGGAAGGTGCCGCCCTTTTGTATCTGTAGGTTTCCTGTTCCTGAAGGGCGGATCCCCTCTCTCGTTGGGTGCTGTCATGGACTTCGAAAAATTACCGTTAACGGTAAGTAACTTAGACTTTTTCTAACTCCACAGAGGAACATCATGGACATGTGAAATGGTCTTAGAACGCCTAAGACAAAACCATCTCTACATAAAACTTGAAAAATGTGAATTCCATAGGACCGAAATTCAATTTCTGGGGTATGTACTATCTACGCAAGGGATTAGTATGGATGGAAGCAAGACCCAACCCATCAAGGATTGGCCAATTCCTAGAAATGTGAAGGAGGTGCAGCGTTTCATGGGGTTTTGCCAACTTCTATAGACGTTTCATTAAGAATTTTTCTGAGGTAGTGTCACCTATCACCCAACTTACCCGGAAACAGTCTAGGTTCTCCTGGACCCGCAAGCTCAGGAAGCATTTTCCTGTTTTAAAGGATAAATTTACCACCGCACCTATCTTAGTACATCCCAACCCCGAGCTTGCCTTCATAATAGAGTGGATGCTTCAGACTGTGCCGTTGGAGCTATACTCTCTCAGAGAACAGGTGAGAAGAATGTCTTGCATCCCTGTGCTCTTTTCCCAGCAGTTGTCTTCGGCTGAGAGGAACTACGATGTGGGCAATAGAGAATTGTTGGCCATTATTGCCGCCTTCAAGGAATGGAGACACCTTCTTCAGGGACGCACAGAAATAGTCGTCCTGACAGACCATCGTAACCTTGAATTTATCAGGTCGGCTAAGTCCTGACTCCTCGCCAGGCTCGCTGGAATCTTTTCCTAAAAAAATTTAATTTTGTCATTTCTTATAGACCAGGATCGCGCAATGAAAGGCTGATGCACTCTCTAGGATTCATTCAGCAGAGACACGTCCACTTACTCCTCCTAAGATATTCTTCCTGACTCTAGATTCCTGGGAGTGATTCATAATCAAGACCTACTTAAGGACATCAAGGAAGCATACCATGCGGATTCTTTGTTGGCTCAACCCCCAAGGGACGTAAGTCTTGTCTTTAAGAATGGTGTGTGGATTCAGGGACAACGTCTGTATATACCTGAAACAGTCAGATTGAGAGTATTGCAACTCATCCACGATTCCAAGATAGCCGGGCATAGGGGGAATTCAAAGACACAAGAATTTCTTTCTCGTTTCTTTGGTGGCCCACTTACAGAAAGATGTCTTTAAAATATGTCACTTCATGTGAAGTTGTGCAAGATGCAAAACACCTCGCTCCTCACCAACTGGTCTGTTGCACCTCTTCCACCCCGTCCCGCCCGTGGGGATCCATTTCTATGGACTTCATTGTGGAGTTACCAACCTCTCAAGGAAGAACACCATTCTAGTGGTGGTTGACCGTCTAACAAAGGCAGCTCATTTTTACCCTTTTGTCGGCTTACCCATGCAAAACAGACATCAGACTTGATGATTAAGAATGTGTTTCGCTTACATGGATACCGGATGAGGTCATTTCGGATCGAGGGGTGCAATTCACTTCAAGGTTTTGGAAAAATTTCTGTGCAGCATTGGACATTAAAGTAAACCTTTCTTCTGCTTTTCATCCCAGACTAATGGACAGACCAGAACGAACCATCAGACCCTGGAGCAGTTCTCCGCTTTTATCTGCCCCCTGCAGGATATTGGGTGGATCTACTTCCACTGGCTGATTCTCTTATAACAACTCTCAGAGCGCCTCCACTAAGCATCTCCTTTTTACTCCAATCTAGGTTATCATCCTAACATTCTTCCTCGATTTTCCCATAGATACGCCCTTGCCGGCAGTGGCTGAAAGAATCACTTCTTTACAAAAGAATATGGATCTTCTAAAGGAAAATCTAGAATTGGCTCAGGAAAGGTACAAGAAAGCAGCAGATAAATTTCGTAAACCTGCACCAGCTTTCAAGGTAGGAGATTTGGTCTGGCTGTCAACCAGAAATCTTAAATTAAAGATTCCATCGTCAAATTTTGGGACATAAGTACATTGGACCTTATAAGATTAATAAGATTATAAGTGCTGTTGCTTGTCGTCTTCAACTACCCAAACTATGAGAATCCACCCTGTCTTTCTTGTATCCCTACTAAAGGCTGCAACACCCAATACGTTTCCGGGACGTTCTTCTCCTTGCCCTGACCCAGTGCTGGTCGATGGTCAGGAAGAATTTATGGTGGAAAGGATTCTAGATTCCAGGTTGTACAAAATCAGTTGCAATATTTGATTAAATGGCAGGGCTACCCAGTGAGGACAACTCATGGAACCAGTCAATAATGTAAATGCTCCTCGCCTGCTCCGCCATTTCATCAGAGGTACCCTGACAAGCCTGGTCTGGGGTCATCCGGGGGTTGCCCCTAAGGGGGGAGTAATGTAAGTTCTTTGTCTCTGTTGACATGTTCCTTGAAACTCAGTTTTCCGTCGGCCATTTTGCTTTCTGTCTTTCTGCGCTCTTGCCCTCAGTTAATATGGAGTTTCCAGTTTTCATGTTCCCGCCCTGATTCTTCCCTCTTGCTTCTTAAGCAGCCTCAGCGAACAATCAGTGCCCCTAAAATCAAGCCTCGTCAGTCTGTGACCTGACCTCCTGGAACCTTGGCTTGTACTCCAGCATTCCCAAACTGAGGAACCTTGGAACACTTTTGGATCTGGAAACCTGCTGTTTGGTGAATCCATGTTTGCAGAGGAATTACGGTACAGAGAAGAGACCCTGAACCTGCTTTGGAGATTTATTGTAGTGCTTGAATTACTCGGGCCCTGCTGTGTGCTCCTGTCGCTGTTCCTGAAAAACTGTGTGAACTTTTCAGCATGCTTGTATGAAGAAATACAAGTCATTTCATTTCAACCTATGTCTCCTGTGTTTTCCTCGCACCCAAGCACAAGACGCTATAGGAACTGTACACTATACATGACACAATGTCCACAGTGATCGTGTATAAGGTCGCGTCCAGTAACCCTGGGAGCAGGGTCACAAAACACAGTGGCGTTTGCTTCCAAGTTGCTCTTTAAAGGGACAATCTCTTTAGGACCATCCACTCTCGCCGATGACTTTGTGTGACTCGGACTGAGGAGAATCTTATTCCTCTGCCTTTGCTCTTGGACACGCTATACCTCAGGTGTTGCTCGCCAAAGGTGCCCTGGGAGTAGTGAAGGGTTTTCGACTCTGCGCCACAAATCACCCACAAGACTATCCCTCTTACCATATCTATTTCCCCTTCCCATCAGGAGAGTATATTCCTTTCTCGTCCTTCCCGAGGGAATAGATGAGATTCTTCTGGAATACCCTGGCTACTTTTGACACTCTCCACATATTGAGTGGCCCTCTGGGAGGATACTGGGGTGGGGTACGTCTTGTACGGGCAATGTGTGAGGGAATGCATTCACGTTTCCACTTCTGAATACCCCAGATCTCACTTCCCTTCCCAAGTACTATTGTCCTATGCAGACGGTTTCTCCAAAAGGCTGCTGAATCCTTCCGCCTCACCCCCCTTGACTGTCCTATAGACCTCTTGCCTGGAGCAGAACCTCCTCGGGGACGGGTCTCCTGTTGTGAATGTTTTAGAAAAGAATTCTGAGCAGAAGCTCCCTCTGGTGGTTACAAACAGTATGAACCATTCAATAGGATTGGCAATCAGGAACCACAGACTGGCTGGATATAAGGGAGGTTCCCCCCCATCATGGTTGCCGGTGATCAATTGTTCTTGTCTCAACTTTGTTTCCTGTTCACTTGGAAGCTTGTGAGTCTTGCCTCTTCTCCTGCTCTCAGATAAGATATTTTCTGTTTTTTGTTTTTGTGCTTGCCGTTTGCATATTCTCTGCATTCTGGAGGTTGGCCAGGTTCCCCTCCCTGGGGGGCTTGGGCTCCTCTCGGTTCCTCTGACCACTGTTGTTTGTTCATTTGCCTTTTCCAGTTTTTTTTTTTGCGGCTGCGGCTTAGTGTTGTTACACCAGAAAACTAATTTAGGTGGTAGAGGCCGTGTGATCTCAGGTTTTTTGCAATCATTTGCGTTGGCTTTTTTTAGAGTTTTTTTGGGATTGCAGTAAAATATCCTTCCTATCCTTTCTGTCTAGGCAGATTGGGCCCCAGCGTTTGCTCATACTATTTTCTGTCTGTGTCTGTATTTCCTCTTTCTAACCGCCATTACATGTTTGGGGCTTCCTATGTTCTTTGGGGATCTGCTCCGGGCAGATAGCTTTCCTCTTTCTATCTTTAGGTGTATTAACCTCTCAGGCTGTGACGAGGCGTCTAGGGCCATCGTAGGAACGCTCCACGGCTGCCTTTAGTTGTGTGTGTTACACCCGGTCCCAGCGCTGCCTCTGCACTCCGTCCTGCTCACTCACCTGTCCCATCTGTTTCTCGGCGTCCTGTGTTCTCCTCCACTTCCTGACACGCTGCTGGCAGGCCTCCAGATACTCTGCTTAAGACGCGAGGCCGCGCCCACCGTCTCTCTTAAAGGGGCAGCGTGCATTTTTTGAAATAGCTAATTAACCAATGGCTGCGCACTCAGTACTATATCGGTCACTCCACCATTAGGGGAGTGCCGGAGCAACGTGTTCTATCATTGCTACATCCGGTTCTGTGCCTGTTCTGTCTGCGCTGCGTCAACATCTCTGTGCTTCGCTGATACTGTTTGTCTCCTCAGATCATTGCTAACCCGTATCTGGCTAATCTGGACAATCTCGGCTATTACTGGCGCAAGTGTCATCCCGTTCCGCCATCAGCAATCCCTAAACCCGTGGACCGTGACAAGGTCATGGAGCCAGCCTGCCACCATCCACTCGGACCAGACCTTCCTCATTTCCGTCAAAAAACCCTCCACGGTCTCTGTTATATACCTGTTATCCTTTTGGTCCCTCTGGGACAGCTGCCACGTGTCCGGGGTTCTAAATGAAGGTAGCAAAACCTGTGTCCTCCGGGTATTCCATTCTGGTCCTGTTCGAGGGGCCTTACTACGGTACCCGGGGCTCACTAGTTACGCCCCCTTCGCAGCCCCCCCCGGACCGCGGTCTCGAGGTTCCACATTAAAAAAATAAAAACGAATGTGAACTTCACCACCTCTGCCTCCGCTTCCATTCGTTACAGATTGCTCCGGCTATGGAACCCGCTGGATCCCAGAGATCTCCGATCACGGATCTGTGCCAGGAGGTGACCCGTTTAGGAGTTCAACAGGACAAGATCACGACTTATCTCCGCACCTTGTCTACCCGCATGGATTCCTTGGGGTCCTCGTCTGCACCTGACTCTTCTATCAATAATCAGGTACCCGTTCCCATGGCAAGTCAAGGTCCCCGTCTGGCGGCTCCTACCCGTTTCCAGGGTGACCCTACTCTGTGTCGGGGTTTCTCAATCAGTGCACTCTACACTTCGAAATCTTGGGGCACATGTTTGCTTCTGACCGAGCCAAGGTGGGCTTCATCATGTCACACCTGGGAGGAGAGGCCTGGCTAAACCCGCTATGGGAGAGAGGGGATCCGGTGGTTAACGATCTTCAATCTTTCCTAGAGGCTTTTCGCAGGACTTTCGATGAACCTGGTCGCACCACTTCGACTGCCTAAACTCTGCTCCGCCTGCGCCAAGGTACTCTCACGGTAGCTCAGTATGCTGTTAAATTCCGCACCCTCTCGTCTGATTATCGTGGAACAATGAGGCCCTGGTTGCTAACTTCTGGGAAGGCCTATCCGAAAAATCAAGGATGAGCTGGCGGGACGGGACAGACCAACCCTCTTGGAAGAGGTAATATCCTTGGCAACCCGAATTGACCTGCGTTTCAGAGCGCTCCATGGAGATCAAGCGGGACAAAAGGTCCTATCACCTGGACTCTAGTTTGTACAAAGCTGGTACTTCGCCCTCCGCCTCCGAGGCCATGGAGGTGGACCATGTAAGTTTGGCCACCCGCCGCCGGGGCACGTCGCAAGGAGGGAAGTTGTTACTCTGCGGTAGTTCTGAACATTTGATCCATTTCTGTCCTAAAAAGTCGGGAAACTCCAGTGCCTAGGTCCGGTAGGAGGGGCCCAACCTAGGTAGAGAACAGTCCTCTCCCTCTTTACACATCTCAGTCTCCGTGTCCTATGGAACAATAAAATTCTCCGAACATTGTCTACTGGATTCTGGAGCTGCAGGGAACTTCATCCAGCAGGCGGTTGTGGATCATTACCGCTTACCAGCCCAGCGTCTTCCTGATCCGTTACAGGTGTCCTCCGTGGATGGCAAACCGCTGACCGAGCCCGTCCAGTTTCAAACCGAGTTGGTGGAACTCCGGGTAGGTCTAATGCATACTGAACGAATACGATTTTATGTATATCCCGGTTTATCCCATCCCATGCTTTTAGGTTTACCTTGGCTCCAGATGCATGAACCAGTCCTTAATTGGAAAACTGGAGAAGTTCTGCTCTGCGTTGGGGAGATACCTGCATGAATCATTGCTTAACCCGGATTCAACCTGTTTCGCTTCCAGTCCAGCCTGATACCCTGCCAGGGTTGCCTTCCGCCTATTGGTCCTTCTCTGACGTCTTTGGGAAAAGGAGGCTGAGAGACTACCTCCACACAGGTCGTATGACTGTCAGATAGAGCTTCTTCCTGGAGCATCTCCTCCTCGCGGGAGGGTTTATCCTCTTTCACAGGCAGAGACTCAGGCCATGTCGGACTATATCCAAGAGAATCTGGCTAGAGGATTTATCCGAAAGTCATCGTCACCGCAGGAGCTGGATTCTTCTTTGTGAAGAAAAAGGATGGATCCTTGCGGCCCTGCATTGACTATCGAGGTCTAAATCAAATCACGGTAAAAAACAGGTATCCATTACCTCTTATTTCAGAGCTGTTTGATCGTCTCCGAGGGGCCAAGATCTTCACCAAATTGGACCTCAGAGGGGCCTACAACCTGATCCGAGTCAGAGAGGGGGACAAATGGAAAACAGCCTTCAACACCCGTGACGGCCACTATGAATACCTGGGAATGCCATTCGGCCTAAGCAATGCACCTGCGGTCTTTCAGGAATTTGTTAATGACATTTTCAGGGATTTGCTCTATACTTGTGTCGTGGTTTACTGGACGATATTTTGATTTTTTTCTGCTGACTTGACGTCACACCGGAGGCAAGTACGCCTGGTCTTACAAAAACTGAGAGAGAACAGGCTATATGCCAAATATGAGAAATGCCTCTTTGAGCAGTCTTCTTTGCCTTTCCTTGGGTACATTGTATCTTCCACAGGATTAAAGATGGATCCGGAGAATTGTCTGCAGTTCTCAACTGGCCTCGTCCGTCTGGGCTAAAAGCCATACAAAGGTTCCTCGGGTTCGCCAATTACTACCGGCAATTTATTCCACACTTTTCCACCCGAGTGGCTCCAATCACAGCCTTAACCCGGAAAGGTGTAAACTCTAAGGAATGGTCCTCTGAGGCAGAAGAGGCCTTTGTTTCTCTCAAAAAAGCCTTCGCTTCCGCAACCGTTCTCCATCGTCCTAATTCAAGTGAGCAATTTTTTCTTGAGGTTGACGCTTCTTCCATAGGTGCAGGAGCAGTTCTGACCCAGAAGTCGTCTACCGGGCGGATGATCTCGTTTTGTTTTTTTTTCCAAGGTTTTTTCTCCTGCAGAAAGGAAACTACTCTGTCGGTGATCGCGAACTGTTGGCCATCAAATTGGCTCTGGAAGAATGGAGACATCTTCTTGAAGGAGCTCATCACCAAGTAATCATATTCACCGACCATAAAAACCTTGCCTATCTCCAATCTGCTTTAAGACTGAATCCCCGTCAGGCCCGTTGGCATTATTTTTTGCCCGTTTCAATTTTGTACTTCATTTCCGTCCAGCTGACAAGAACATCAAGGCAGACGCACTCTCTAGGGCCTTCTTGCCTCTGAACTGGAGGAGGAACCTCAGCACATTATTGAACCTTCTAGGTTAGTCTCTGTTGCCTCCAGTGATCTGGCTTGGCTTCCTCCTGGGAAGACTTTCGTGTCTGCTTCTGACCGTACTCGTGTTCTACGCTGGGGTCATTCTTCTAAGTTGGCTGGCCATGCGGGTCAGAAAAAGACGCAGCAACTCATCTCCCGTTATTACTGGTGGCCTACCATGGGCAAGGATATCCAGGAGTTCGTCGCAGCCTGTCCTTCATGTGCCCGTAACAAAACTGTTAAACATCTTCCAGCCGGCAGGCTTCTGCCTCTTCCGATTCCGTCCGCTCCCTGGCAGCACATCGCGATGGATTTCATCACGGATCTTCCCATTTCTTCTGGCTGCTCAGTGGTCTGGGTTGTGTGTGGATCGCTTCTCTAAAATGGCCCACTTCGTTCCGCTATCTGGCCTCCCGTCTGCTCCAGAACTGGCCGCTCACTTCATTCAGCACATTTTCCGTCTACATGGATTTCCTGTCCACATCGTGTCCGACAGGGGCGTCCAGTTCACCTCTAAGTTCTGGAGAGGACTCTGTAAAATGGTAAAAATTAACTAGATTTTTCTTCTGCATATCATCCCCAGTCTAATGGGCAAGTGGAGAGGATTAATCAATTCCTGGCTGGATACCTGCGTCACTTCGTCAACGCCATCATAAGATAGGTAGAATTACTGCCCTGGGCGGAATTCTCCTACAACAATCAAGTAAGTAAATCTTCTGGAAAGTCTCCCTTTCAGATTGTGTTTGGACTGCAACCCGGAATTCCTCTTCCTGTCTCGGGATTGTCTGATGTTCCGGCAGTCGATACCTTGTCTAAAGATTTCTCGGACATTTGGAGAGAGACCAGGTCGGCTTTGGAGAAAGCTTCTCAACGTATGAAAAACGCATGCGGACAAAAGACGTTTGGAGGCTCCCATCTTTCGTCCAGGAGACAAGGTATGGCTCTCCTCCAAGTACATCCGTCTGAAGTTACCATCGTACAAATTGGGTCCCCGTTTCATTGGTCCCTTTGAAGTCTTGAGACAAATCAACCCGGTCTCTTATAAACTGAAATTGCCTAATTCTCTTAGAGTACCTAACTCCTTTCATGTCTCCCTCCTCAAACCAGTAGTGTTGAGCTCCTTCTTTAAGGACCCGGGTACCACTCCTGATCCGGTCTCTGAGGATGATGTTTTTGAGGTAAAACATATCTTGGCCTCTAAGCGAGTAAGAGGTAGGATCTGTTACCTGTGGACTGGAAGGGTTTTGGTCCTGAGGAGAGGTCTTGGGAGCCTAAAGAGAACATCCAGGCCCCTCTTCTTCTTAAAAGATTTCACGCAGGCTTAAAAAGAGGGGGAGTAAAGAGGGGGATACTGTTACAACCCGGTCCCAGCGCTGCCTCTGCACCCCGTCCTGCTCACTCACCTGTCCCATCTGTTTCTCGGCGTCCTGTGTCCTCCTCCACTTCCTGGCACGCTGCTGGCAGGCCTCCAGATACTCTGCTTAGGACGCGAGGCCGCGCCCACCGTCTCTCTTAAAGGGGCAGCGTGCATTTTTTGAAATAGCTAATTAACCAATGGCTGCGCACTCAGTACTATATCTGGTCACTCCACCATTAGGGGAGTGCCGGAGCAACGTGTTCTATCATTGCTACATCCGGTTCTGTGCCTGTTCTGTCTGCGCTGCGTCTGCAGTCTCTGTGCTTCGCTGATACTGTTTGTCTCCTCAGATCATTGCTAACCCGTATCTGGCTAATCTGGACAATCTCGGCTATTACTGGCGCAAGTGTCATCCCGTTCCGCCATCAGCAATCCGTACCCGTGGACCGTGACAAGGTCACTGAAGCCAGCCTTCTACCATCCGTTCTGGACCAGGACCTTACCCTTCTCCGTCAAGAACTTTCCACGGACTCTGTAAATACCTGTTACCCTTTTGGTCCCTCTGGGACAGCTGCCACGTGTCCGGGTCTAACTGGAGGTAGCACCTGTGTCCTCCGGGTATTCCATTCTGGTCCTGTTCGAGGGGCCTTACTACGGGTACCCGGGGCTCACTAGTTACGCCCCCTTCGGAGCCCCCCGGACCGCGGTCTCGAGGTTCCACATTAAAAAATAAAAACGAATGTGAACTTCACCACCTCTACCTCCGCTTCCATTCGTTACATGGTGGTTAGTCAGGGTACTGCAATCCATAGATTCCAACCTCTCTGGTGTATTGCCGTTTTTGCCTGCTCTCCTCACTACCAAAACATAACAGTATCACCGGCCCAGCTAAAAATTATATGGTACTCACAGAAGGGAAAAATAGTGTGGAAACAAAAAAGGTTGTCAGAGTTGTCAGAGATTTTTTTTTCTGTTGTTGCATTTTTTCCCTCTTTTTCTCTGGGTGCTGAGGAGGATTTTTTTTTTCTCAATGGAGTTTGCACAGTTGTCTGGCCGTGTGGATCAGCTTGCCACTGAGGTTCGGAGTATTGCTACCTATCTTGCTAGGTTGCCAGTTGTGGAACCCAGGATCCCCATGCCAGATTTATTTTGGGGGATCGAGCTAAATTTCTGAATTTCAAAAATAACTGTAAGTTGTTTTTTGCCTTAAAACCTAAGTTCTCAGGGAACGCAGCACAGCAGGTTCAAATTGTCATCTCTCTCCTGCGCAGCGATCCTCAGGATTGGGCTTTTTCCCTGACATCTGGGGACCCTGTTTGAGTAATGTTGATGCATTTTTTCTGGCTCTGGGTTACTGTACGATGAACCAATGTCACTGATCAAGCTGAAAAAAACCTTGTTGGCATTAAATCAGGGGCTTGAGGACGCTGAGTTGTACTGTCAGAAATTCCGAAAGTGGGCAGTCCTGACCAAATGGAATGATGATGCTTTGGCAACCCTTTTTCGGAAGGGTCTGTCAGAGAATGTAAAAGATGTTATGGTGGGTTTCCCTGCTCCTCTGGTCTCAATGATTCTATGTCATTAGCGATTCAAATTGACAGACGTTTGCGTGAGCGTAGAAGTATGCGTGGAATAGTGTTGCCTTGTGAACCAGCTTCTGAACCCATGCAGTGTGATAGAGGGCTTCTGGGGCACAGCGTCATGAGCTTCGAAAACGCAATGGGTTATGTTTCTACTGTGGTGATGACTCTCATGCTATTTCAGTCTGCCCTAAGCGGGGAAGACGTTTTGGTAATTTCTCTGTTATTGTTAAACCATTGACTGATTTGACCAAAAAGGGTTCTGATGTGGTGAATTGGCCTCCTGAGGCAGTCTCTGCGTTTCAGGAACTTAAGCAGAGATTCACTTCTGCTCCTGTTCTACGGCAGCCTGATGTTTCTCTGCCATTTCAGGTGGAGGTTGATTCCTCTGAAATTGGGGCAGGTGCCGTTTTGTCCCAAAGAGATCCTGAGACCTCTAAAAGTAACCCTTGTGCTTTTTTCTCTCGAAAATTTTCTCCAACTGAACTTAATTATGACGTGGGTAATCGGGAGTTATTGGCCATGAAGTGGGCTTTTGAAGAGTGGAGACATTGGCTGGAGGGAGCCAAACATCAGGTGGTGGTCCTCACGGACCATAAGAATCTGGTTTATCTGGAATCAGCCAAGCGACTTAATCCTAGACAGGCCAGGTGGGCCTTGTTTTTCACACGTTTTAATTTTGTGGTTTCCTTTCTTCCTGGCACTAAGAATGTTAAGGCGGATGCCCTCTCGAGGAGTTTCCTTGCGGAATCTCCTGAGTTATCTGATCCTGCTGTTATTTTGAAAGAGGGTGTATGTAAGGTTCTATGTATATATTCCTGAAACTCAGTTTGTTCGTCAGCCATTTTACTTTCTGTCTTGCTGCAGCTATCTTGCCCTCAGTCAAAATGGAGTTTCCAGCTTGCATGTTCCCGCCCTGATTCTCTCCTTTGCTTCTTAAGCAGCCACAGCTGAGCAATCAGTGCTTCAGAATCTAGCCTGCAGTGAACCTGTGACTTGACTCCTGTAAGCCTTGGACCTTGTACTCCAGCTATTCCTACTGAGGAACTCTGAAGCACTTGTGGACTCTGAACCCTGCTCTTTGAAAGACCCACGTTTGCATGGACTTACGGTAACAGAGAAGAGATCCTGAATCTGTATTGGAGAGTGATTGCTGAGCTTGGATTACTCTGGCTTGCTGTGTCTCCTGTTTCTGTGTCTGCAAACTGTGTGACTATTTTCTGCCAACTTGTATGAAGTAATACAGGACTTTTCTATATCAAACCTGTGACTCCTGTGTTTTCATCGCACCCAAGCACAAGACGCTATATGAACTGTACTACATACATTACAAGATTCTGAAGCCAAAACGTTAGTGTCTGCTGGGTCTGGAAGGCTGTGTCTGCTGTACTGTGGATATCAGACGTCCGGTTGTATTTTCTGTGATGACAGTGGTTGTGACTTCTCACAACCATTCCAGGTGAGCAATTCCCTTAAGTTTTTTCTTTTTGCAGTGTTACCACAGGTAAACACTATTGTTTTTTTTTTTTTTTTTTTTCTCTTTTTTGTCTGCTGTAACTCTGGATATCAGATGTCTGGTTGAAACTTTCTGTGATGATAGTGGTTGTGACTTCTCACAACCATTCCAGGTGAGCAGTTCCCTTAATTTTTTTTTCTCTCTGCAGTGTTGCCACAGGTGAACACTATTGTTTTTTTTCTCTCCTCTTCTTCCAGTAATCCTGTCTTAAAAGATCTGGAAAATGGAGGCCCGCATAAAGGAACTTTGCGGAGTGACTGATAATATCCTTGCAGATTTGCAGAATATAAAGACCCGTTTTACAAATCTACAGGACCTCAATAATCACAATTTGCAAGTGGTTGGACAGACTACCCAGGATTGCGAGCCAGGATTGAGGTTCTAGAGGGGCGAGTCCAGGCTCCTGCTGTAGCCCCGAGTGCTGGGATTCCCAAGTTGCCCCCTTTTCGTTTTGGCGGTGAACGTGAGAAATTCAGGGGATTTATTAATCAATGCAATCTTTTTTTTCTGCACATGCTTCACAATTTCCCACTGAACGATCTAAGGTGCTTACTATAATTATGTTGCTTACCAACAAGGCTTTAATGTGGGCAAACCCTCTGATTGAGACTGAGGATGATTGTTTGAATCACCTTGATGATTTTATTTCAGCCATGGGGCAGGTGTTTGATGACCCCAATCGAGGTGCAACAGCTGAAGCAGACATGTTAGCTTTGCGCCAAGGTAAGCACTCGGTAGCTGAATATGCCTTGGATTTCAGGAGATGGGCCCTTGATACCACCTGGGACAGTTCCGCCAAAAAATCTATTTTTCGAAAGGGGTTATCTCCACTGATTAAGGATGAACTTGCTCGTGCCGACCCTCCCACTGCGTTAGGTGACTTTATTAACTACTGCATCCGTATTGATACTCGTCTGACTGAACGCAGGCAAGAGAGATGGTTCGAAAGCAATCGTACTAACCTTTTCCTACCTTCCTCTCCAGCTAAGGAACCTTTGAGTAGGATTACACGGGAACCTGAACCTGAACCCATGCAGGTAGACTCTTTACAACGACGGGTTAGTGATGCACGCAAGTAACATCGTTTTAAGGAGAATCTATGTTTCTATTGTGGTAAGTCAGGGCACTTCATTATAAACTGCCCCAGCCGTTCTCGTAAGACTACTGCAGCACTCATTCATTGTGAGTGTTGCGAGAGGGGATCTGTCAGGTCCGAGCCTCAGGCTCCAGAGAGATCTGCAGCAACAGATCTTGATTTCTCGGACTTAAACTCCGTTACCTCTGAGGACGTTGACTGTGTAAACGCTGCCATTTTTCAAGTTTCCTCAGCAGTGTCCCAGCTGAGTTGTAAGAAAAACAATTCTCATTGCTTTCTTTCCATCAAACTCTGGGTTGACTCAGCTTGGGTGTCTAGCTCTGCTATGATCGACTCAGGGCAAGTGGAAATTTTATGGATGTCTCCTTTGCTCTGAAACAGGGAATACGTTCAGTGAAGAAGGCTACTCCAGTACAGATGGAAACTGTGGATGGCTCCCTGCTGACCTCTGGACCAGTGGATCAGGAAACAGAGCCTTTGAGGTTCTTATGGGTAAAGATCATCAAGAGAAACTGTCCTTTATGCTTATCTCTTCTCCCCACTTTCCCATTATTCTAGGGCTACCATGGCTGCAGGCTCAGAATCCTACCATTAACTGGGAGACCAAGGAATTACACTTTCCAGAGAAACAGATGAGTCCAAAAGTTTCAGCTTGCTCTGTTCCTAAAGGAATCATGTCAGTCCCTGAACTACCAGCTGTATACCAGGACTATGTGGATTTATGTGACAAGAAGAACGCTGACCAGCTTCCTCCTCACCGTCCATATGATTGTCCAATTGAATTATTGCCTGGAGCAGAGATACCTTTTGGTAAGATCTACCCCCTGGCGGGGCCGAGCTAAAGGCTTTAAAGGATTACATAGATGAAAATCTAGCCAAGGGCTTCATACGCCCCTCTTCATCTCCTGCAGGTGCACCCATCTTCTTTGTAAAGAAGAAAGATGGATCTCTGAGACCATGCGTAGACTATAGGGAACTCAATAAGGTTACTATTAGAAACCGTTATCCATTGCCTTTAATCCCTGAGTTATTGGACAGAGTGCGACATGCCAAAATTTTTTCTAAACTAGATCTTCGTGGGGCCTATAACTTAGTCCGTATTAGACCTGGGATGAATGGAAGACTGCATTCAGGTCACGCTATGGACACTTTGAATATCTAGTTATGCCTTTTGGTCTGAGTACCGCCCCAGCCACTTTCCAACACTTGGTGAATGACATCTTCAGGGATCTCCTAGATACATTCGTGGTAATTTATTTGGATGATATTCTAATTTTTTCTAACTCCACAGAGGAACATCATGGACATGTGAGAATGGTCTTGGAACGTCTAAGACAAAATCATCTTTACATCAAACTTGAAAAGTGTGAATTCCATAGGACCGAAATTCAATTTCTGGGGTATGTACTGTCTACACAAGGAATTAGTATGGATGGAAGCAAAACCCAAGCCATCAAGGATTGGCCAAGTCCTAGAAATATGAAGGAGGTACAGCGCTTCATCGGGTTTGCCAACTTCTATAGACGTTTCATTAGAAATTTCTCTGAGGTAGTGTCACCTATCACTCAACTTACCCGGAAAGAGTCTAGGTTTTCCTGGACTCCCCAAGCCCAGGAAGCATTTTCCCGTCTAAAAGATAAATTTACCACTGCACCTATCCTAGTACATCCCAACCCCGAGCTTGCCTTCATAATAGAGGTGGATGCTTCAGACTGTGCCGTTGGAGCTATACTCTCTCAGAGAACAGGTGAGAAGAATGTCTTGCATCCCTGTGCCTTCTTTTCCCAGCAGTTGTCTTCGGCTGAGAGGAACTACGATGTGGGCAATAGAGAGTTGTTGGCCATTATTGCCGCCTTCAAAGAATGGAGACACCTTCTTCAGGAGCTGCACAGCAAATAGTCGTCCTGACAGACCATCGTAACCTTGAGTTTATCAGGTCGGCTAAGTGCCTGACTCCTCGCCAGGCTCGCTGGAATCTTTTCTTAAACCAATTTAATTTTATCATCTCTTATAGACCAGGATCGCGCAATGGAAAGGCTGATGCACTCTCTAGGATTTACTCAGCAGAGACACGTCCAATTACTCCTCCTAAGACTATTCTTCCTGACTCTAGATTCCTAGGAGTAATTCATAATCAAGACCTACTTAAGGACATCAAGGAAGCATACCATGCGGATTCCTTTTTGGCACAACCCCCAAGGGACGTAAGTCTTGTCTTTAAGAATGGTGTGTGGATTCAGGGACAACGTCTGTATATTCCTGAAACAGTCAGATTAAGAGTATTGCAACTCATTCACGATTCCAAGATAGCTGGGCATAGAGGAATTCTAAAGACACAGGAATTTCTTTCTCGTTTCTTTTGGTGGCCCACTTGCAGGAAGGATGTTTTGAATTATGTCACTTCATGTGAGGTCTGTGCAAGATGCAAAACACCTCGCTCCTCACCAACTGGTCTGTTACAGCCTCTTCCCACCCCGTCCCGCCCGTGGGGATCCATTTCTATGGACTTCATTGTGGAGTTACCAACCTCTCAAGGGAAGAACACCATTCTAGTGGTGGTTGACCGTCTAACAAAGGCAGCTCATTTTATCCCTTGTGTCGGCTTACCCACTGCAAAACAGACATCAGATTTGATGATTAAAGATGTGTTTCGCTTACATGGAGTACCGGATGAGGTTATTTCGGATCGAGGGGTGCAATTCACTTCTAGGTTTTGGCAAAATTTCTGTGCAGCATTGGACATTAAAGTAAACCTTTCTTCTGCTTTTCATCCCCAGACTAATGGACAGACCGAACGAACCAATCAAACCCTGGAGCAGTATCTCCGCTGCTTTATCTGCCACCTACAGGATGATTGGGTGGATCTACTTCCATTAGCTGAGTTCTCGTATAACAACTCTCAGAGTGCCTCCACTAAACAGTCTCCTTTTTACTCTAATCTAGGTTATCATCCTAACATTCTACCACGATTTCCCATAGAAACGCCTTTACCAGCAGTGGCTGAAAGAATCACGTCTTTACAGAAGAATATGGATCTTCTAAAGGAAAATCTGGAATCGGCTCAAGAAAGGTACAAGAAAGCAGCAGATAAATTTCGTAAACCTGCACCAGCTTTCAAGGTAGGAGACTTGGTCTGGCTGTCAACCAGAAATCTTAAGTTAAGGATTCCATCGTCTAAGTTGGGACATAAGTACATTGGACCCTATAAAATCAGTAAAATTATAAGTGCCGTTGCTTGTCGTCTTCAACTGCCCAGAACTATGAGAATCCACCCTGTCTTTCATGTATCCCTACTAAAGGCTGCGACACCCAATACGTTTCCTGGACGTTCCTCTCCTTGCCCTGACCCAGTGCTAGTCGATGGTCAGGAAGAATTTGTGGTGGAAAGGATTTTAGATTCCAGGTTGTATAGAAATCAGTTACAATATCTGATTAAATGGCAGGGCTACCCAGTGGAGGACAACTCATGGGAACCGGTCAATAACGTTAATGCTCCTCGCTTGCTCCGTCAGTTTCATCAGAGGTACCCACACAAGCCTGGTCTGAGGTCATCCGGAGGTTGTCCTTAAGGGGGAGTAATGTAAGGTTCTATGTATATATTCCTGAAACTCAGTTTGTTCGTCAGCCATTTTACTTTCTGTCTTGCTGCAGCTATCTTGCCCTCAGTCAAAATGGAGTTTCCAGCTTGCATGTTCCCGCCCTGATTCTCTCCTTTGCTTCTTAAGCAGCCACAGCTGAGCAATCAGTGCTTCAGAATCTAGCCTGCAGTGAACCTGTGACTTGACTCCTGTAAGCCTTGGACCTTGTACTCCAGCTATTCCTACTGAGGAACTCTGAAGCACTTGTGGACTCTGAACCCTGCTCTTTGAAAGACCCACGTTTGCATGGACTTACGGTAACAGAGAAGAAGATCCTGAATCTGTATTGGAGAGTGATTGCTGAGCTTGGATTACTCTGGCCTGCTGTGTCTCCTGTTTCTGTGTCTGCAAACTGTGTGACTATTTCTGCCAACTTGTATGAAGTAATACAGGACTTTTCTATATCAAACCTGTGACTCCTGTGTTTTCATCGCACCCAAGCACAAGACGCTATATGAACTGTACTACATACATTACAGTGTAGTTCTTTCCGCCATCTCGCCCAATTTGAGACTGGCTCTGGAAGGGTGTCAGGAGGATAAACCCGAGCGCTGCCCTGTTGGGATATTGTTTGTCCCAGACCAGTGGAAGAAGAGTATGATGTCTGACATTTAGAGTTGAGCGATACTTTCCGATATCAAGAAGTATCGGATCGGAATGGGTATCGCCGATACCCAAAAAGTATCGGCGATACCCGATACCGATACCGGAAATCCAATGCAAGTCTATGGGACAAAAATATCGGAATTAAAAAAAAAACATTCTTGCCTTGTAGGTTAATTGTACATGAAGGAAAACAACAGAGTAATGTAGAATGTATTGGGGGAGGTGGAGGAGACATTAAAGGCATAGATGTTTAACCCAATCAAATGGAATAGCAGGAATACTTTTTTTTTTAAAGACGTTCGGATTGACGAAGAAATTGACTATGTTGTTAAAAATTTTTCTATTTTGGCACTTATGTATGTTTCACAAATTCCATGCTCTTCACCTTTTTTACTTCTGCCAGACTTTCTCCTTCATGATCTTCAGCAGCATCATCTTTTTCATCAAATTCTTCATCTTCACCTTATTTATCTTCTTAAACTTCTTGCTATTCATCTTTTTGTTAACATTACTCATATTCTTCTTATTCAACTATTATTCTTCTTCATCTTCTTCCTATTCATCTTCTTCATCATATTCTTATTTGTGACAGACATTCCTGTAGTTGTAATCTGTAAAAGTTTGAAGATTTCATCCTTCCGTTCTTGCTGTCACAAAAGATTTAAATTACAACAGTATTTGTCCGCGTTCATTTTAGCCTACAGCAGCAGCAGGCTTTTTCCAGAGGCACCACGAGGCGGAACGGACTCACCCCCATACACTGCTTAGTCTTCTTCTGCTTATAATTTAGAGCATATATTTTGCTCTGAATTTTGGTCTTATACTTAATGTTCTTCTGCTTTTTGTTCTTCTGCTTCTTGTTCTTCTGTCTCTTGTTCTGTATCTTGTAGTTTGTCTTAATCTTCTTTGTCCTGTTGGTGATCTTCTGGGTAATCTTTTATTTCTTCTTTGTGATGGTGTTCAGGCTCGTTGTCTTGATGGTCGTCGTCCTTGGGGTCGTCGTCTTCTTCGGGGTGGTCTTCAGGGTCGTCGTCGTCTTCAGGGTCGTCGTCTTCAGGGTCCTCGTCTTCGGGCTCGTCGTCTTCTTCGGGGTCGTCGTCTTCTTCGGGGTGTTCTTCAGGGTCCTCGTCTTCAGTGTTGGAGATCCAGAGTGATTACCCAAAAAAACATTTCAAAAATCTTCAACTTGGAAATGTAGCTGAAGGTACAAGAAGGCTGAGTAACTTCCGACAACCAGCTGACGGTACTGGAAGCCGGACGGGTATCAGATGGTACAAGAGACAATGGAAGTAACGAGGACCAGCTGACTGTGCTGGAACCTGGAGGGCAGCAGAAGGAAAAGAGCCAATGGCACAACCGAGGACCAGCTGACGTTACTGGGACACGGTTACTAAGCAGGAGGTACCTGTGCTCCAAAGCACTACCAAGGACCAGCAGACGTTGCTGGAACTCGGATACCGAGATGGAGGCACCTAGGCCAAAGGCACTGCGGAGAACCAGCTGATGTTACTGGAACCCGGACGGGTAGCAGAAGGTACCCATGAAAATTTAAGTTGACAGGCCGCGAGCCGGCCGCAGTTACCGAATCCCATAGTCCTACAGTGGGTGCTTGTCCTATTGTCACAACGGAAACAGCCTTTATTTACATATCCCGCAGCACACATAGGAAGCACCTAAACTGCAGGCACCATAGAGCTGGCTAACCCGAACGCAACACGACAGGACAACTTATTGGAGGCTAAGTGATGTTGACTAGTGTTGAGCGATACTGCTCGATATCTAAAAATATCGTATCGGAATGGTATCGCCGATATCACTAAATATCGTCGACATCCGATTCTGATACCGGAAGTCCCATGTAAGTCTATGGGAACAAAATATCGCAACAAAAAAAACCCTTTCTTTCGTTGTAAACACAAAATATACACACATAGAATACATATATATATATACATGTCATTGTGACATATATATATACATATATTTATAGTTTATACACTTCTACATAGTAAAATAGACTCTGATTCAATTGCCGGGTAAAGCCGTGACATACCCCATAGAAGTCGACGGGCTCGGTGCCGAGTACCCCCAAAACCTCTGGCTCTGTGCGACTCAACTTGGGCGTCACGAACAGGATTCTGTAGCTCGCTATAAGCGAGTCCTGTGTGCCTGAATTGAACTGGTTTTGTGCTTGAGAATTGCTAAAATCATCAGAGAATGTATTTGCCATTTTTCAGCCATATCTGCGTCACGACGAGGCACTGGTGAAGAAGAAGGGCGTGCTCTTCGTGGGTGTACACTCACTCAGTGGCGCGAAAACGATGGCCGACCACTGTAAATGGTACTGCAATGTAAGATCGTGCCCCACAGCTCTTCAGTTCCGCCTCCTCATCCTCCTCAGTGTGCGGAAACTAACACGAAGGTCCCGCCTCCCTACAAAAGAGGGGCCCTCTCCAGATGCTAATGACACATGTGACTTGGCAGAGATGGCTAATGGACACGAGCAGAAGTGTGAAGGGATGGAGCAGTCAGAGCTCTCCCCTCACGGAAGCGACCCGATCGCCACGGAACCACCGTTGGGCACCCGGCCTGGAAACCCTCCTACGCTGCAAGAAGCGGAGGATACCCTAAGAGGCCTGGCCCGGCACCGGGAGGAGGTCGCCAGGATGGAAGCCAGCTGGCGTGCCCTAAAACTAAACTTGGAGCGGCGCCAATCCCTCTTACCTGAAGTGTCTGTACCGGAAGGTGAGGCACCCGTTCTAGTAGAGGAGTCCGTGCGGGCATCCCAGCCCTTGCAATGTGATCCGGTTGACGTTGTCGCAGTGGAGGCACCCGTTCCTGCAAAAAACTCTGCACCGGCAGCACCCCAGATCCCGCTGTCTGCCCCCGTCGCTGAGACAGAAGAAGCGACACCCGTCCTCATGGAGGAGGCCGCACAGGCACCAGAGGTCTACCTGTCTGTACCGGAGCCCCGACTGTCATCTGTTCCAGAGCCGGCTGCTTCCCCCGCAGGTGAGCGCCGCCAGGACTGGGGGGCGCCAGGAGAGCTGCCGCAAACCGACACTGTAAGCTGCATGTAAGGTTCTATGTATATATTCCTGAAACTCAGTTTGTTCGTCAGCCATTTTACTTTCTGTCTTGCTGCAGCTATCTTGCCCTCAGTCAAAATGGAGTTTCCAGCTTGCATGTTTCCGCCCTGATTCTCTCCTTTGCTTCTTAAGCAGCCACAGCTGAGCAATCAGTGCTTCAGAATCTAGCCTGCAGTGAACCTGTGACTTGACTCCTGTAAGCCTTGGACCTTGTACTCCAGCTATTCCTACTGAGGAACTCTGAAGCACTTGTGGACTCTGAACCCTGCTCTTTGAAAGACCCACGTTTGCATGGACTTACGGTAACAGAGAAGAAGATCCTGAATCTGTATTGGAGAGTGATTGCTGAGCTTGGATTACTCTGGCCTGCTGTGTCTCCTGTTTCTGTGTCTGCAAACTGTGTGACTATTTCTGCCAACTTGTATGAAGTAATTCAGGACTTTTCTATATCAAACCTGTGACTCCTGTGTTTTCATCGCACCCAAGCACAAGACGCTATATGAACTGTACTACATACATTACAAGATTCTGAAGCCAAAACGTTAGTGTCTGCTGGGTCTGGAAGGCTGTGTCTGCTGTACTGTGGATATCAGACGTCCGGTTGTACTTTCTGTGATGACAGTGGTTGTGACTTCTCACAACCATTCCAGGTGAGCAATTCCCTTAATTTTTTTTTCTCTCTGCAGTGTTGCCACAGGTGAACACTATTGTTTTTTTTTCTCTCCTCTTCTTCCAGTAATCCTGTCTTAAAAGATCTGGAAAATGGAGGCCCGCATAAAGGAACTTTGCGGAGTGACTGATAATATCCTTGCAGATTTGCAGAATATAAAGACCCGTTTTACAAATCTACAGGACCTCAATAATCACAATTTGCAAGTGGTTGGACAGACTACCCAGGATTTGCGAGCCAGGATTGAGGTTCTAGAGGGGCGAGTCCAGGCTCCTGCCGTAGTCCCGAGTGCTGGGATTCCCAAGTTGCCCCCTTTTCGTTTTGGCGGTGAACGTGAGAAATTCAGGGGATTTATTAATCAATGCAATCTTTTTTTTTTCTGCACATGCTTCACAATTTCCCACTGAACGATCTAAGGTGCTTACTATAATTATGTTGCTTACCAACAAGGCTTTAATGTGGGCAAACCCTCTGATTGAGACTGAGGATGATTGTTTGAATCACCTTGATGATTTTATTTCAGCCATGGGGCAGGTGTTTGATGACCCCAATCGAGGTGCAACAGCTGAAGCAGCCATGTTAGCTTTGCGCCAAGGTAAGCACTCGGTAGCTGAATATGCCTTGGATTTCAGGAGATGGGCCCTTGATACCACCTGGGACAGTTCCGCCAAAAAATCTATTTTTCGAAAGGGGTTATCTCCACTGATTAAGGATGAACTTGCTCGTGCCGACCCTCCCACTGCGTTAGGTGACTTTATTAACTACTGCATCCGTATTGATACTCGTCTGACTGAACGCAGGCAAGAGAGATGGTTCGAAAGCAATCGTACTAACCTTTTCCTACCTTCCTCTCCAGCTAAGGAACCTTTGAGTAGGATTACACGGGAACCTGAACCTGAACCCATGCAGGTAGACTCTTTACAACGACGGGTTAGTGATGCACGCAAGGAACATCGTTTTAAGGAGAATCTATGTTTCTATTGTGGTAAGTCAGGGCACTTCATTATAAACTGCCCCAGCCGTTCTCGTAAGACTACTGCAGCACTCATTCATTGTGAGTGTTGCGAGAGGGGATCTGTCAGGTCCGAGCCTCAGGCTCCAGAGAGATCTGCAGCAACAGATCTTGATTTCTCGGACTTAAACTCCGTTACCTCTGAGGACGTTGACTGTGTAAACGCTGCCATTTTTCAAGTTTCCTCAGCGGTGTCCCAGCTGAGTTGTAAGAAAAACAATTCTCATTGCTTTCTTTCCATCAAACTCTGGGTTGACTCAGCTTGGGTGTCTAGCTCTGCTATGATCGACTCAGGGCAAGTGGAAATTTTATGGATGTCTCCTTTGCTCTGAAACAGAGAATACGTTCAGTGAAGAAGGCTACTCCAGTACAGATGGAAACTGTGGATGGCTCCCTGCTGACCTCTGGACCAGTGGATCAGGAAACAGAGCCTTTGAGGGTTCTTATGGGTAAAGATCATCAAGAGAAACTGTCCTTTATGCTTATCTCTTCTCCCCACTTTCCCATTATTCTAGGGCTACCATGGCTGCAGGCTCAGAATCCTACCATTAACTGGGAGACCAAGGAATTACACTTTCCAGAGAAACAGATGAGTCCAAAAGTTTCAGCTTGCTCTGTTCCTAAAGGAATCATGTCAGTCCCTGAACTACCAGCTGTATACCAGGACTATGTGGATTTATGTGACAAGAAGAACGCTGACCAGCTTCCTCCTCACCGTCCATATGATTGTCCAATTGAATTATTGCCTGGAGCAGAGATACCTTTTGGTAAGATCTACCCCCTGGCGGGGCCCGAGCTAAAGGCTTTAAAGGATTACATAGATGAAAATCTAGCCAAGGGCTTCATACGCCCCTCTTCATCTCCTGCAGGTGCACCCATCTTCTTTGTAAAGAAGAAAGATGGATCTCTGAGACCATGCGTAGACTATAGGGAACTCAATAAGGTTACTATTAGAAACCGTTATCCATTGCCTTTAATCCCTGAGTTATTGGAGAGAGTGCGACATGCCAAAATTTTTTCTAAACTAGATCTTCGTGGGGCCTATAACTTAGTCCGTATTAGACCTGGAGATGAATGGAAGACTGCATTCAGGTCACGCTATGGACACTTTGAATATCTAGTTATGCCTTTTGGTCTGAGTACCGCCCCAGCCACTTTCCAACACTTGGTGAATGACATCTTCAGGGATCTCCTAGATACATTCGTGGTAATTTATTTGGATGATATTCTAATTTTTTCTAACTCCACAGAGGAACATCATGGACATGTGAGAATGGTCTTGGAACGTCTAAGACAAAATCATCTTTACATCAAACTTGAAAAGTGTGAATTCCATAGGACCGAAATTCAATTTCTGGGGTATGTACTGTCTACACAAGGAATTAGTATGGATGGAAGCAAAACCCAAGCCATCAAGGATTGGCCAAGTCCTAGAAATGTGAAGGAGGTACAGCGCTTCATCGGGTTTGCCAACTTCTATAGACGTTTCATTAGAAATTTCTCTGACGTAGTGTCACCTATCACTCAACTTACCCGGAAAGAGTCTAGGTTTTCCTGGACTCCCCAAGCCCAGGAAGCATTTTCCCGTCTAAAAGATAAATTTACCACTGCACCTATCCTAGTACATCCCAACCCCGAGCTTGCCTTCATAATAGAGGTGGATGCTTCAGACTGTGCCGTTGGAGCTATACTCTCTCAGAGAACAGGTGAGAAGAATGTCTTGCATCCCTGTGCCTTCTTTTCCCAGCAGTTGTCTTCGGCTGAGAGGAACTACGATGTGGGCAATAGAGAGTTGTTGGCCATTATTGCCGCCTTCAAAGAATGGAGACACCTTCTTCAGGGAGCTGCACAGCAAATAGTCGTCCTGACAGACCATCGTAACCTTGAGTTTATCAGGTCGGCTAAGTGCCTGACTCCTCGCCAGGCTCGCTGGAATCTTTTCTTAAAACCAATTTAATTTTATCATCTCTTATAGACCAGGATCGCGCAATGGAAAGGCTGATGCACTCTCTAGGATTTACTCAGCAGAGACACGTCCAATTACTCCTCCTAAGACTATTCTTCCTGACTCTAGATTCCTAGGAGTAATTCATAATCAAGACCTACTTAAGGACATCAAGGAAGCATACCATGCGGATTCCTTTTTGGCACAACCCCCAAGGGACGTAAGTCTTGTCTTTAAGAATGGTGTGTGGATTCAGGGACAACGTCTGTATATTCCTGAAACAGTCAGATTAAGAGTATTGCAACTCATTCACGATTCCAAGATAGCTGGGCATAGAGGAATTCTAAAGACACAGGAATTTCTTTCTCGTTTCTTTTGGTGGCCCACTTGCAGAAGGATGTTTTGAATTATGTCACTTCATGTGAGGTCTGTGCAAGATGCAAAACACCTCGCTCCTCACCAACTGGTCTGTTACAGCCTCTTCCCACCCCGTCCCGCCCGTGGGGATCCATTTCTATGGACTTCATTGTGGAGTTACCAACCTCTCAGGGGAAGAACACCATTCTAGTGGTGGTTGACCGTCTAACAAAGGCAGC
>JARQOD010010346.1:0-27721 GCA_033576555.1 Oophaga sylvatica | reverse complement strand
CCGCTCGCCCATTTCTGCGGTTCACATCCCAGGAGTGGACAATTGGGAGGCCGACTTTCTCAGTCGCCAAGCCTTAGACTCAGGAGAATGGTCCCTGCACCCGAAATTGTTTAAAATCATTTGCCAGCGTTGGAGAATGCCGGATGTGGATCTTATGGCATCCAGGCTGAATGCCAAAGTTCAGACTTTCATAAGTCGATCTCGCGATCCACAAGCCATCGGCTCGAATGCGCTAGTCCTCCCTTGGAGTCAATTTCGCCTTCCTTACATCTTTCCGCCTCTTCCGTTAATCCCCAGGGTGATCCGAAAGATCAAGGCGGAAGGCGTTCCTCTCATTCTTGTCGCTCCGGACTGGCCTCGCCGTCCGTGGTATGCGGAACTAGTGCGTCTGGTCGCAGACGTCCCTTGGAGATTACCAGATCGTCCGGACCTTCTTTCTCAGGGTCCAATTTACCATCACAATTCGAAAGTGCTGAATTTGACGGTATGGCCATTGAAGCCTGGATCTTAGGCCAGGCTGGGTTTTCTCAAAAAGTTGTCTCTACAATGATCAATGCCAGGAAGCCGGTTTCCGTCCGCATTTATCATCGTGTCTGGAAGACATTCTTTTCCTGGTATAAGGATAAAGGTCGTTACCCTTTGGTTTTTTTCTATTCCTTCCATTCTGGAATTCCTCCAGGCAGGATTGGACTCGGGGTTAGCACTCTCCTCCCTCAAGGGGCAGATTTCCACCTTATCCGTACTTTTCCAACGACGGATCCCATCTAAGTCTCAGGTCAGGACTTTTATCCAAGGAGTGTCACATCTCGTTCCACCCTACAAGAGGCCTTTGGAGCCCTTGGGATCTTAATCTGGTCCTCAGTGCGTTACAAGAATCCCCCTTCGAGCCTTTGCCGGAAGTGCCTTTGTCTCTTCTTTCCTGGAAGGTTGTCGTTCTAGTTGCAATTACCTCTATCAGGCGGGTATCGGAATTGGCAGCCTTGTCTTGTAAACCTCCTTTTCTTATTTTTCACCAGGACAAGGTAGTCCTCAGGACTTCTCTTTCTTTCTTGCCCAAAGTCTTTTTGGCTTTTCATATCAATGAAGAGATAGTCCTGCCCTCGTTCTGTCCGGCGCCAATTCACTGTACTGAAAAAGCCCTTCACACCTTAGATTTGGTGAGGGCTCTCCGAAGGTACATTTCGAGAACTGCATCTTTCTGTAAATCGGACGCCCTGTTTGTGCTTCCTGAAGGACGCAGACAAGGTCTTCCTGCTTCCAAGGCCATGTTAGCCAGATGGATCCGTTTGGCGATCCAAGAGGCGTACCGTGTCAAAGGTCAGTCTATCCTGGCTGGGATTAAGGCACACTCCACTCAGTCTGTGGGGGCCTCCTGGGCCATTCGGCACCAGGCTTCGGCACAACAAGTGTGCAAGGCTGCAACTTGGTCCAGTCTTCATACTTTTGTCAAGCATTACCAAATCCGTGCTCAAGTTTCTTCAGATGCGGCACTCGGCAGACAAATTCTTCAATCAGCTGTTGCGCATCTGTAAGTTGTCTGTTGACTGTTTAAGCGTTTTATGCGTTGGCTGCGGCCAGACCAATCAGCGACGCGGGATTTCCTGGACAGACAGACAGACGGGATAAGACAATTATATAGTAGATGGAGAACTATTGTGCATGCATTATACTATATAAAGGACAATGGAATGAATTATACTATATCGAGGACTATGGGGAGTGTATTATATTATATAGAGAACTATAGGGAGTGTAGTATACTGTAAGGAGGACTATGGGGTGCATTATACTATATGGAGGACTATAGAGAGTGTAGTATACTATATGCAGGACTATGGGGAGTGTAGTATACTATATGGAGGACTATGGGAAGTGTATTTGTTAAAAATTAATGGTTATTGATTTATTCTTATTCTCAATTCTGTACTGAGCACATTGCCCCGTGGAAGGTTTAGCTTACATTACATGTTATTTCTGTATATTTAGCTCTGGATAGATGGTAACACCATATAGAAAGAACACGTGCTATGTGGGACATATATAACCAGGGGGCACACTTTTCACAGACATCAGATGGAAACTAGGTTGTACGGACAGGTGGTGAGTTAACCATGTACATATTTAAGCCACACTTTTGACAGAGACAGACACAATCTACCATTCAGGATTCCAGAAAAGATAGGGAACAAACTTTGATATGGACAATCTCTACGTAACTATTTCATCTACAGCTCTGGCAAAAATTGAGACCACTGCAAAATGTTCAGTTTGTCTGATTCTGTAAACTACTGACAACATGTCTCCCAACTTCCAAGCAATTAATGTATTTTTTTTCTAAAAATGAGAAATGGTCAAAAATAAAATAAAAGAACCAGTGCTTTCAGACCTCCAATAATGCAAAGAAAACAAGTTCATAATCATTTAGAAACAACAATACTAATGTTTTAACTCAGGAAGAGTTCAGAAATCAATATTTTGTGGAATAACCATGATTTTTAATCACAACTTTCATGCGTCTTGGCATGCTTTCCACCAGTCTTTCACACAGCTCATGGCGCAAAAATGTAAGCAGTTCTTGTTTGATGGCTTGTGATTATTCATCATCCTCTTTATTACATTCCAGAGGTTTTCAATGGGGTTCAGGTCTGGAGATTGGGCTGGCCATGACAGGGTTTTGATGTGGTGGTCTCTTAATTTTTGCCAGAGCTGTATTTTCTGTTTTGCAGCAATGATTCATTTTGGTGGACAATCCAATAAACCAGTACAATTTTTTTTATATGAAACATTGTGACAGTTTCTTTAAAGCATCGCATCTTGTAAAGAGTCCTGAAAAAATATACAAACTAAGTATATTTAACAGTATTCTTCTATATGGGGAGTGTATTACACTCCCCATAGTTCTCCATATAGTATAATACACTCACCATAATTCTCCATAAAGTATAATACACTCACCATGGTCCTATATATAGTATAATTGAGTGTATTATACTATATATGGAGAATTTTGAGGAGTGTATTATACTATATGGAGGACTATTGGGTGCATTATACTGTATGGAGGATTATGGGGAGTGCATTATACTATATAGAATCATAGAATCATAGAATGGTAGAGTTGGAAGGGACCTCCTGGGCCTTCTGGTCCAACCCCCTGCTCAAAGCAGGATTCTCTAAATCATCCCAGACAGATGTCTATCCAGCCTCTGTTTGAAGACTTCCATTGAAGGAGAACTCACCACCTCTTGTGGCAGCCTGTTCCACTCATTGATCACCCTAACTGTCAAAAAGTTTTTTCTAATATCTAATCTGTGTCTCCTCCCATTCAGTTTCATCCCGTTGCTTCTAGTCTTTCCTTGTGCAAATGAGAATAAAGATGATCCTTCTACAATGTGACAGCCCTTGAGATATTTGTAGACAGCTATTAAGTCTCCTCTCAGTCTTCTTTTTATGCAAGCTAAACATTCCCAAATCCTGCAACCGTTCCTCATAGGACATATAGATGAATATTGGGGCATTATAATATATGGAGGACTACGGGGATTGTATTATACTATATGGTGGACTTTGGGGAGTGTATTATACTATATGGAGTACTATGGGAAGTGTAGTATACTATATGGCGCACTAGGGGGCACATTTTACCATATGGAAGACTAACTATGGGGTGCATTATACGATATGGACGCGTATGGGGTGTGCATTATACTATGTGGAAGACTATGGGGTGTATTATATTAAACAAGTAAAATGCTGACTATTCATTGAGTGATTGGATTGTTTATGCCAGAGCAAAAATCATTGCTGTCGGCAGCACATCGCCCGTTGAAAACTGAGGAACTGCTGGTGATAACATGATATTATATGGGGACAGATTGCTCTACTAGTGATCATTCTGTGCCCATCAGTTTTCCTCAGCCAGTATAAAGAGGCCAGGAAACAAGCATCAAATGACTTCAATATTGTCGACAATGCTTGTTTAACCGCCTGATCTCAGCGCATGTTAATACAATTGAAATGTTTGTGTGATGGTGCATTATGTTATCATTTGGGGCCCCACTATGTCTAAAACTGGCCCTGACCCTTTCTGTACAATTTTCAGGGTCCCTGTCGTCAGTTTTAATAGGGTGTAGTACAACTTCTTTCCTACAGGTGCCACTATTGTGATTGCAGTCTATGTAGTTATTTGGCCCTTTGCTTGATCTCATTGAGACTGGTGAAAAGTGTCTGAATAATATAGTAGTAAACTCCTTTGATTGTGGATGTATGTACACTGAGGTTATGCCTTACTGGAATCTAGAGAGGAGTTCTTGTAATATCTGCGCTACATTGATAAATGACATTCACTTCAGCAAAACTGGCAGGTTGTTTACAAGATCTGAGGCCTGAAATGTCCTTGACTGGATAACCGTGGGTAGGAAATGTGGCTTTATCAGTTATTCTCTACATCCTTCTTCTGAGGCCCACTATACATCATGTCTAACAGGCGACTGGCCGTATTTATTTGTAGAAAGTCTATGGTCTCCAGCAGCCTAGCGGGTTAACATGACATAATACCAGAATGCCGAGCATTACATAAACTCATTATTCCAGTTGTTTGCATATTTTAAGCCATCATCATTGCTATGGTTTCATAATTTCTGATCCCTGTGTTGCAAATGTTCATCCTCAAAAAAAAAAATTACTGTACTGTGCCGTGTACTGTACTGTACTGTGTACTGTGTACTGTGGACCAGGACCCAGCGCTCATATTCCTTGTTCGCTATATCTGTGTATAAACCAATATGACTTTGCCCTATTTATGTTCATTAAACCATTCCTGATAGGGCCAATTTCCAGTTTTGCATTTCGCTCAATGAGGTTGGATGGAGATCGTTTGTGAACAGCAGTTTTCAGCTCTTTCCACAGATTCTCGATTGGATTCAGGTCTGGACTTTGACTTGGCCATTCTAACACCTGGATATGTTTATTTGTGAACCATTCCATTGTAGATTTTGCTCTATGTTTGGGATCATTGTCTTGTTGGAAGACAAATCTTCGTCCCAGTCTCAGGTCTTTTGCTGGCTCCAACAGGTTTCCTTCAAGAATGGTCCTGTATTTGGCTCCATCCATCTTCTCATTAATTTGAACCAGCTTCCCTGTCCCTGCTGAAGAAAAGCAGGCCCAAACCATGATGCTGCCACCACCATGTTTGACAATGGGGATGGTGTGTTCAGGGTGTTGAGCTGTGTTGCCTTTATTACAAACATATCGTTTGGCATTGTTGCAAAAAAGTTCGATTTTGGTTTTATCTGACCAGAGCGCCTTCTTCCACATATTTGGTGTGTCTCCCAGGTGGTTTGTTGCAAACTTTAAACAACACTTTTTATGGACATCTTTGAGAAATGGCTTTCTTCTTGCCACTCTTCCATAAAGGTCAGATTTGTGCAGTGTATGATTGATTGTTGTCCTATGGACAGCCTGTCCCACCTCAGCTGTAGATCTCTGCAGGTCATCCAGAGTGATCATGGGCCTCTTGGCTGCATCTCTGATCAGTCTTCTCCTTGTTTGAGATGAAAGTTTAGAGGGACGGCAAGGTCTTGGTAGATTTGCAGTAATACTCCTTCCATTTCAATATGATCGCTTGCACAGTGCTCCTTGGGATGTTTAAAGTTTTGGAAATAATTTTGTATCCAAATCCGGCTTTAAACTTCTTCACAACAGTATTACGGACCTGCCTGTTGTGTTCCTTGGTCTTCATGATGCTCTCTGTGCTTCAAACAGAACTCTGAGACTATCACAGAGCAGGTGCATTTATACGGAGACTTGATTACACACATGTGGATTATATTTTTCTAGTTCACCACCTGACAGCACCATGGAGGACGTCCTTCTTACCCTCAGTGGGACAGGAACAACGAGCAGTTAAAAGGACCCTCCCCCTACCACCCCTTTTAGTGTTTTTCCTGTCCCACTGAGGATAGGAATGACGAGCAAGCCACGACTGTGCTGTGCAGATGGTGAGGATCGGGGGGCCCAGCCTCTCCCTTACCGCCCCGACAGATCTGCAGCTGATACCTTTCAAAGGGAGGTCCCTCAGCCTCCCCAGTGCATCGCTGCACCTGGGGTACAGGGTCCGCTTCCTCCAGGGCGCAGTCGGCGGAGTACTGGCTGGCGAAGCAGCCTGGAGGCCGCGTCATCGAGGCCGCGTCATCGAAGCCGCATCACTTCCGGGTGCAGGGTGCATCACTTCCGGTCGCGTCAGGGCCGATGCACGGAGCCTAGCGGTGGCGCAAAGGAAGAAGCAAGTAAGAGCATGGTCACGCCGCGCAGGGATGCGGGGGACAGGATCAACCAGGTAAGAGGATAAATTGAAGGGAAGATGCAGCAGTCACCGCCGGCCATCCTGATCGTGGGGAGCATAGTTATGCCATCGGAAATGCAGTAGAAGAGCCCATACATTAGCCGAAGAGAAAAGATCTTCTATATCAGGGCCCACTTCTTCACTCCAATCCAGACCCGCTTCAGTTGTCGGCGTGGATCCTGAACTCCAAATCCTGAGATCCAGGAGTCTCTCAGAGGACGTAATCACAACGCTTCAAGCAAGCAGAAAGCCAATAACTTCGGCAATTTATAATAAAATATGGAAGCTCTTCTGTACCTTTTTTAGGAGAAGTCCCAGTGGACACGGCTGATCCAAACATCCCCAGTATCCTCGACTTTCTCCAGTCAGGTTTTAAAAAAGGATTACAGCCTAGTACTTTAAAAGTGCAGATTTCGGCCCTTAGTGTGTTCTTCGACTACCCTCTAGCCACACACCCCTGGATAGCGAGGCTTTCAAGAGCCAGTTGTATCGACCCGCCACCACAATTGTGGATTACCAGGGCAATGGGGTACTCAGAGCCGAGCCCGTAGAAGTCTATGGGATTTGTGTCACAGGTAGCGGTGGCTCGGTCTGTGGCCCTGGCGGTCTGGCGTATGTTGTTGGGGGATATATTTACAGGGGATAACTATATACAGTTCGTGACGCCACCTGTAGTATTCTGGTAATGGGTACCAGCGCTGCTGTAGATCTCTGAGGGGATGGTGAGGCAGCTAGAGGTCAGGTCCCCTACAGGTGGGACTCTTCCCTCAAAGTCTGTTAAGATGGTGAAGTCGGGTGCCGGTAAATAACACAGTCTCACACAGTCAGCGTCTTTCCATACCTTTACTTGTAGAATGGTAAGGCAGGTCCCAGGGAGGCTGATCCACGGAGAGTGTATTTTGAGGCAGCAGCTGGACAAGTTAGGGGCCTCCTTTATCTCCAATATGGCGAGTGCAACTAGCATGAAGCGTAGTTCCCTCAATCTTCAGCAATGCTTGCTGTAACTGCCCAGTCAGTGTAGTGTTAGGAGCCTTCCTGTGAAGGAGCTGAATACTTATGTAGTCCTGCAGAACTCCGAAGCCTTCACTCCCCCTGACCCCAGCTACGTACCGACTATAAGGGGCTTGTCTGCCGCGACCTAGGGTCCGGTAGATTCCTGGTTTTCCTGTCACCGTGCCTGAAGCAACAGTGATTCTTCGGTCCCCAGTGACCGGTAGAAACGTGCTGGACTTCTGCAATCCGTTAAGCACAAATCTTATAATCCACTTGCCTTTCGCCTTGTCCACGCTGGTAACATAAACACTCTTACTAGCCAGGGGTCGAGCAGTCACTTCCAATCTTTTCCTTCCAATCAAGTTCGCCACAGATGCTCAGTTATCACAGGCAGGAGCGCGTCTCTGTACCTGATACTGTCCTTGAGACAGGAATGCTGAAGACTTTCTGGGTTACAACTTGTTCTTTCTTTCAATGTATGCTGAGGAGATGACACAGCTCTGACCAGACTAAGGTGTATTCCAACACCTATACCAGACTCCACTTTCCAAGCTGAAGAGATAGCAATCTAGACTCCTTCCTCCCTCCAGATGCAGACTCTCTCACTGTAGTCTAGACGCAGACTCTCCACGTCCTTACTGCCCGAAGACAGGAACTAGACTGACTGAAAACACTCCTACACATACCTTCTTGACCACTCCCTAGAGTATCCTTCACTACCCCAAGGGTGTGTCTAGTGTGTGTAGAATGAATGCATATTGAGCTTTAAGCCGCTGTCTCGCCATACACTCCCCAGGGTACTGCGTGTGCCTACCACCAGGGCTACACATTCCCCCATGGTAAATGACAGCACTCCCGGGCTGTGAAATACAAAAGACAGAAAAATTTTGTTTATGCAATAACATTGGAACAATAACATCTTCCCATCCGGGAGGTAAGAATACTTTGAACGTTACAAACTTTAATACAAAAATACAAATAGTATCAAATGTCATTTTCAATAAATAAATTTACAAGATACTTGTGAAGGACCCGCACCAAACCTTCAACGTGGGTCCTGGGTGGGCTGCAGGACATCCAAGTGCAGACCTCACTCAGTGCCACACCACACGGGTTTTGTTTTTCAGAGGTAGATATGGATGGCTTATGTAAAACCAAGATAGGGCACAAAAGTGCAACTATATACAAGAGAGTTCTGGGTAAGCATAGTCCTTTACCTCAAAAAGTCCATTTACAAAGAAAGACATAATAAATCACATTGTAAAAGTGCAACTGTTTATCATTTACTAATTACCCAGCCGGGCATTCTATAACCAGAAATATATATTCATTATATATAACTTGTGCAAAACTTTTTTTTTTTTCAAAAACATTGTAAACTTTCTGCTTTCTACTTGTGGTAGATCCGATAGGGATCTCACCAACTCCTACTATTTATTCATTAGCCACTAAGACATTTTCCACCACATCTTCCACGCCGGGGGCTGGAACAACGCAATGGGCCCTTGATCCCAGGACCAGCAAATCATGTGCTGCGATCAGGGTTTGGGTTGCGACAGTTCTGGTTTGAACCTCTAGGGGCGCAACGGGTACACTTTCTTCACACGACACCGATTGCGTCTCCATTACTGTTAGCGATATAGACCGCGTCAGGGTTTGCGATCTAGACTGGGTCGCATTTGGCGATATGGAAGTGGCTTTCACTTGCGATAGACCTTGGGTCGATGTTGCGATGACTTTGACGGGGGCGATGCTGGGGCACGGCCGGATGCTGCTGAAGCTAGAAACGGGGACGCTGCGGTAATGGTGACGATACCTGCGTCTGGGACGGGGTCGCGGACGATGGCGACGTTCAGGGCATACCACCCCTTCATTCCCCAATGCCGCGTATAGGTGACTATGTCGCCGTTTACTAAGTCCCTCCCGGGATGGCCTTGTGGCAGGTGGGATTCCACGTCACGCCTGCTGACGAAGACCGCTGGGTAGAGGCCCGGTTCACGAATAAAGCCCCAGCCCTTCCGGAGCTGGAACTCAGTCACACACCCCTGCCGCCGCGGTTCCCGTAAGGTACCTTTGTCGCGACGGACAGTCTCCTTGTCAGCAATCAGCTCGGCAAACTGTCGCTGGCGGTTCTTATTGATTTCCCGCGCTTCCTCCTGCTGGCGCCCTTTCGTCTCCTCACGACTCCGCCATTCTTGCTCCCACTGGGCGGTGTAGGCGACGTCATCCAGGCGCGCCATTTCGTTCCAGTCCACATCTGGTAGTGACGGACAGGACCCCTCCGGTGTCCCTGCCGGGGACCGATAATCTGCTGCGGCCTCTTGGCCGGGCGGGCGTTCCGGGATTGGCTGTACCTCCTCAACCTCCTCCGCATCCACCGCTTCACCAGTGGGATCGGGAACGGTACTTTCGGGGGCAGCCTCCGGTTGCTCCTTCGCCTTGGGCAGCAGACTTTTCGGTACTTTGAATCGTGGGGGTTCGTTGAGGGGAGGAGACGCCGTGTTCGTCATCCGCCATTTCTGCAGGTTACAGCGGCGTCTCTCAATCTCCTCCAGTCCAGGTTGAAACAACTGCTTTAGGCGTGAGTTCTCCTCCTGGACCTCTAACAACGCCTGTTGCAGGTGCAGGATCGCATAGGCCTCGGATGCCGATGGCAGCTTGGCGGGGGCACGGGGCCTGCCTTCCTCCGCTGCTCCGCTCGGCTCCACACGTCCGGCCTCCATCATGTTCCAGAAGCTTCTCTCTTCTTTTGGAGACATCCGGTCTCTTCCGTGGAGGTGGGGTTTGCGTCTCCTCCTCCTCGCAGGGAAGGTGAAGAGGAGGCGGACCTCCTTTGCTGTTGGGCAGGACCGCATGTTATAGTAGCACTTTGAGAGGACAGGCATTTTCTTCGCGCCACAGGGGGGTAGACGCCCACGAAGGTACGCCCACCTTCTTCTCCAGCGCCTGAGGGCGCGAATATGGCGACAAAAATGGCGATTTTGGCGCCAAAAGTGCAAACAGTCCTTTTTACAAAAACAAGTCCTTAGGCACGCAGGGCTCGCAATTTCGCGAGTTTGGTATCCTGTTCGTGACGCCAAGTTGTATCGACCCGCCCCCACAATTGTGGATTACCAGGGCAATGGGGTACTCAGAGCCGAGCCCGTAGAAGTCTATGGGATTTGTGTCACAGGTAGCGGTGGCTCGGTCTGTGGCCCTGGCGGTCTGGCGTATGTTGTTGGGGGATATATTTACAGGGGATAACTATATACAGTTCGTGACGCCACCTGTAGTATTCTGGTAATGGGTACCAGCGCTGCTGTAGATCTCTGAGGGGATGGTGAGGCAGCTAGAGGTCAGGTCCCTACAGGTGGGACTCTTCCCTCAAAGTCTGTTAAGATGGTGAAGTCGGGTGCCGGTAAATAACACAGTCTCACACAGTCAGCGTCTTTCCATACCTTTACTTGTAGAATGGTAAGGCAGGTCCCAGGGAGGCTGATCCACGGAGAGTGTATTTTGAGGCAGCAGCTGGACAAGTTAGGGGCCTCCTTTATCTCCAATATGGCGAGTGCAACTAGCATGAAGCGTAGTTCCCTCAATCTTCAGCAATGCTTGCTGTAACTGCCCAGTCAGTGTAGTGTTAGGAGCCTTCCTGTGAAGGAGCTGAATACTTATGTAGTCCTGCAGAACTCCGAAGCCTTCACTCCCCCTGACCCCAGCTACGTACCGACTATAAGGGGCTTGTCTGCCGCGACCTAGGGTCCGGTAGATTCCTGGTTTTCCTGTCACCGTGCCTGAAGCAACAGTGATTCTTCGGTCCCCAGTGACCGGTAGAAACGTGCTGGACTTCTGCAATCCGTTAAGCACAAATCTTATAATCCACTTGCCTTTCGCCTTGTCCACGCTGGTAACATAAACACTCTTACTAGCCAGGGGTCGAGCAGTCACTTCCAATCTTTTCCTTCCAATCAAGTTCGCCACAGATGCTCAGTTATCACAGGCAGGAGCGCGTCTCTGTACCTGATACTGTCCTTGAGACAGGAATGCTGAAGACTTTCTGGGTTACAACTTGTTCTTTCTTTCAATGTATGCTGAGGAGATGACACAGCTCTGACCAGACTAAGGTGTATTCCAACACCTATACCAGACTCCACTTTCCAAGCTGAAGAGATAGCAATCTAGACTCCTTCCTCCCTCCAGATGCAGACTCTCTCACTGTAGTCTAGACGCAGACTCTCCACGTCCTTACTGCCCGAAGACAGGAACTAGACTGACTGAAAACACTCCTACACATACCTTCTTGACCACTCCCTAGAGTATCCTTCACTACCCAAGGGTGTGTCTAGTGTGTGTAGAATGAATGCATATTGAGCTTTAAGCCGCTGTCTCGCCATACACTCCCCAGGGTACTGCGTGTGCCTACCACCAGGGCTACACACATTAGCAGACTAAGACCTCTTATAAGGAAATCAGCTCCTCCATGGAACCTTAACTTGGTCCTTAATGTCCTATGTAGGCCCCCATATCTCCTGTCAGAGGAGTTACACATAGCCAAACTGTCGATAAAAACAGCCTTCCTAGTTGCGATTAAATCGGCAAAAAGGTTGGGGGAGATGCAGGCGTTATCTATTCAGGATCCGTATCTACAGATTTTCGATGATAGAATAGTCCTAACACTCGACCCTGCGTTTCTACCCAAAGTAGTATCACTTACAAACATGAATCAGGAGGTGATCATTCCCTCTTTCTGCCAGTACCCTAGAAATCCAAAGGAAGAATTCTATCATAATTTAGATGTAAGAGAAACGGTGCTAAAATATATAAGCGCAACCGAGGGTTGGAGACGCGACAAAAATCTGTTCGTACAATTGGGGGGACTTAATAGAGGCAATAGGGCGGCAAAGGCAACAATTGCAAGTTGAATAAAGACCATGATAAGCCTAGCCTACAGTTTACAGGGTAAGGAGCCCCCGAATATCCTTAGAGCCCACTCCACTCGAGCTATGGCCACATCATGGGCACAGAGAGGGAGGGCCTCAACAGAGCAAATTTGTAGGGCGGCAACATGGGCTAACGTTAGTACCTTTGCTAAACATTACAAGCTAGATGTCAGCTCAGAACAATTGGCATTTGGCAGGAAGGTTTTACATGCAGTAGTCCCGCCCTAGTATTACCATCCTTTGGTACTTCTCCATGCTGCTGTCAGGTGGTGAACTGGAAAACGTCAATTAGACCTACCTGTGATTGTGTTTCCAGGAATCCATCCTGACAGCACTATTAGTTCCCTCCCTACTGCAGGACTGTTTATTTTCATACTGATGTGAAGTAACATGTGTATAAGAATTGTTAAGAAATGTATATTTTTTGCATCCATCCAGATGTGGTACTTTGGAAAATCACTAAAGGGGTGGTAGGGGGAGGGTCTTTTTAACTGTTCATTGTTCCTGTCCCACTGAGGGTAAGAAGGACGTCCTACATGGTGCTGTCAGCAGGGGCGTACATAGAAATCATGGGGCCCCATAGCAAAAGTCTGAATGGGCCCCCCCAAAAAAAAAAAAAATCAACAGGTGCTCTTAACTCCAGGCATGCATGTTATATGTCAAACAATTAATTTTATAGCTAGTCTTTGATTTTTTTCTCATTTGAGTAAAAGAAAAAGTAAAACACATCCAATGTAGTCTTATCTGGTGGAAAATACGAAGTTATGATTTAATATTATTTATTTCAGGTTATTCTAAAATCACACATCTACAAAAGCATTACCAACCAAGCGTACACATAGAAATGTAACTTGGGATGATCCCTGAAAGCGGTGTGACTGCCTGCAAGCAACCATCCTGGAATACATAGGGTCACTTTTTGTAGAGAGCTGGATTTACACTGCAGGATTCCTAGAACTGCTTATTGCCCAATAATCAGTGTAAACAGACAGCCGATCATCACCCAAACAATGAACAATTCAACAAAACAATTATTGACTAAAAAGATTTTCAATCTGGCTTAAAAATACTCCCACTCAGTAACACATCCTGCATTGTAACCAGTATGTGCTGCTGAGAACAATAATAATCTATGCACACAAAACAATCTATACTGATCATTCTGATCCTGTGGCTGTGAGCATAAGAAATGCCAAAATGGGCTATCAGCTATTGGCTAACAAGTAGCTGATTGATTGTCAATATATATAACACAGACATTTAGCAAGGCAGAATAAATCATTGGTGGCTCAGTGGTGTGTATATATATATACATATATACACACACACACACACACACACACCTGCAGTGCATGCAGGGCCCCCTACACCCTCCACAGTGCGTGCAGCCGGGCCCCCCTCCCTAAGGTGCAAAGTGCAGCCAGAGGCTAGCCATTGTAAATATAAAGTGCCAGCACAGTGAGGGGACACATTCAACAAAAAAAATCCACCCCAGCCAGCAGGACTCACCTTATTGTGTGTATCTCTCCCTGAGTGAAACTTATGAATGTTTCCTGCTTCCTGTGATGCACATGTCTCTGGCTGCAGGCTAGCTTTCTTATGCAAATGCAGCCAGAGACTGCTGACAAGGAAACAACAAGGAAAGGGGACCTTCAAGGGGGTTTACAGTGTCCGGCAGTCATTGCTTATATTTAATTAAAGGAGATAGTAATGTGTCAGCACAGCACAGCTGCCAAACGACAGCGGCCGTCGTGGGCCCCCTCACCTGTCTGGGCCCCATAGCTGCTGCTTAGTCTGCTCTATTCACGGAATGCCACTGGCTGTCAGGATGGATTCCTGGAAACACAATTACCGGTAGGTCTAATTACCGTTATCATCATTAGTCGTTTAGGACAACATTGGGTCATTCATAGATCTACAATGAACTTCTGGAGTGAGTTTGTTGCACTGAAAGTAAAGGGGCCGAATAATATTGCACGCCCCACTTTTCAGTTTTTGTATTTCCACAAAAATTTTAAATAACCAATAAATTTCGTGCAACTTCACAATTGTGTCCTACTTGTTGTTGATTCTTCACCAAAAATTTACATTTGGTATCTTTATGTTTGAAGCATGATATGTAGGAAAAGGTTGAAAAGTTCCAGGGAGCCGAATACTTTCGCAAGGCACTGTAGGTTAAAAGTTGCAGCTATTAGCGGCAGGTCCTGGCTGTGCAATACAACCATTACCATTATAACCTGTGTTTTTTTTAATCGTTATGAAAGAATTATGAGAGAAATATTTTAGATATATTAGATGTTGCTCAAATTATTGTTACGAGATGTAAGAGGCATTCTGATGTTGTTTGTGGGTCTGTAATTATGATACAGTAAGTCTGTATAGGAATATCCCTCTGTGAGACAGTGAGAGTATGGGTGTTGAATGGGGTGTACATTTCACCTAGATACTGTGCTGACTGGTATAAGGGAAATGTATGGCTTTGTAAACCTAGTGGTAGAGAAAGGTCACTACACCTTACATTCATTACACACTTGCAGCTCAGGCCTGAAACTACTCAGGTGTTAATTAGGAGACCAGAAGTAGGTGTCTGCAAACACAGTCAGAGAGCTCGCTTCGTCTGGACACAGGAGGGGTCCAGGCACAGAAGGTGTCTCCAGGAGTTTGAGCTATCTCAGTCTGGGTGCTCGATGTACCCCGGACACAGGAGTAGTCTCAGTGAGAATCCATGCGGATAGCTGCTGAATAGGAGGGGAGCTCTCTCAAGTCTGGACGTTGAAGGTGCCTTCAGACACAAGGAGGAGTATCTGTGAACTCCATGTTGGTAACTACTGAACATATGTGTGGTTTTGGCCCTGGCTGGTAGAGTCGGGACCCGGATAGATAGGGAAATCTATCTAAGTGTAGTAAGTGGCTAGACAAGCCTAGGTCTTCTGTTTATGATTTGTTTTATATCTGTTTGCTGTGGACTTTAATAAAGTTGGTTGCGGCCAGTTTGCACCAGTACTGCTGTGAATGAACTGTTTCCGTGCCACTCTGTCTACCCAGACGGCGATCCCAGAGCTAAATCCCCTGAAAAGCTTACACCTCTTTCATTGTAAAGTGTGAAGAAGCCATACCTTGAAATAAACAGTTGTAGCCCGATTCATTAAGACTGATTTTATTCAGGCCCACATTACGTCAGCGGGTCCCGTTAATTAAGTTACTTCAGTAAGTGATTGGATTACATTTCTGGCATACTTTACAAATGGCAGAAATTTTGGTGAATTTGTTAAAGTGGCTTTGCCACACCCCAACTTTATCCAATTTGGCAAAGCTGGCCAGGTCTGGAGTTAAAACTCCAAAAGTCGCTAAAATTTTGCAGCATTTTAAGGTGTTTTACGCCAGAATTCTGGTGAATTTCAAAAAACTGTCACATCCAAACATGAAGTAAGTGTGAACAGGTGCTTATCTAGAGTCACCAACTCATATACACGCAAACAACAAAGGCAGCACTCTGTAGCGCCATAGCATGCAAATATGAAATATGAAAATTTAATTGCATTACTGCATTAGAAATATGAAAAATTGAGAAAGCTTAGCGCATAATTCATGTGTACCTGGAAGCCTCGTTAAGACGATTCTCGTTTTCCAGGACCTAAACTAATGCCAATCCTCTCTTAGACTAAAGTCTTCATCTGTATGGGAACCTAATGTGAATCCTCTCTTAGACTGAAATCTGTATCTCTGTGGAGGGGTCGTGGTCCTGCTGTGATTAAAAACACATGATGCTGAGGCGGAGTGCTCCGTCAGTTTTTTGAAATTTGTATTCATTAGCCTTCTGACTGAGCAGTCAGAACAAGGCGATGGCTACAAGGCAACGAGTATTGTGCAACACTGAAATCACGGTAACGTATTGCTACATTGGATATATTGATTTCCTATGGTGTCGCATGTTTGGAAATGTGCTGGATTTTCTATCGCTGATTGCAATTTGCACACATAGACATGTAAGTCGCATGCAACTTGGCAGTTTTATTTATGGAAAAGTCAACAAATGTTTTTGATCACACAACTTGTTTCACAACTTCAGTCGCATGACATTTTGCCATCTAGCCCCAGCCTAAATCTCTGGATCAACATCCCATGTGCAGAAATCTAGTAGCCATAACCTAGAATTTATTTTTCAGGAAAGGTATCTAAAGGCATGTGCAACCTGTATGAAAACTTATAAATTTTACATAAAAATGTGACCGAAAGTGTTTCAGTCTGCAGCATAATCTGTATATTTTTGTAATGCACAATTCGTAGTTGTAATCCTATATACACAGCTGTGTAGGCCTTAACACGGCTTTGGTCCCAACTTGATTTCAAAAGTCTTTAATTGGAGCCATATTTTCCATAGACTGAATGTATATGAAGGAATTAAAGAATATGGTCCAGTTGCTAAACTACAATTTCTGTAGTGAATTTGTAGAACTTAAAAGCTTTTAATTCTGACCACAATTAATTTGTTGTAGGCCCTTTTGGCTGTTGGGTTTATTTTTTTTATTATTATACTATGCTAAAGCTGTATATTTACTGTTGAGTTGGACTGGTTTCTTCTCCCTTGGAACAAAACATTGTATTGAACTTCTTGCATCATTAGAGAAATATAATTTAGCACCCATTATGGACATTCCTTGTCCACGCTGCAGCTTCTTACTATGGCAGTAAGGTATCTCAAACCCTGACCCAAATATTTAGAAAGAGAAGAAAAGGTCATAAAGTCAACAAGTTTTGGAAATATAACATTGTCTGGGACTATTATATTGATAGCCTATCCTTAGAAATCGCAGGTTTACAGCAGCTCAGATTAGAGACCAGGTCAATGCCACACAGAGTTCTAGCAGCAGACACATCTCTACAACAACTGTTAAGAGGAGACTTTGTGCAGCAGGCCTTCATGGTAAAATAGCTGCTAGGAAACCACTGCTAAGGACAGGCAACAAGCAGAAGAGATTTGTTTGGGCTAAAGAACACAAGGAATGGACATTAGACCAGTGGAAATCTGTGCTTTGGTCTGATGAGCCCAAATTTGAGATCTTTGGTTCCAACCACCGTGTCTTATTGCGACGCAGAAAAGGTGAACGGATGGACGTTACATGCCTGGTTCACACTGTGAAGCATGGAGGAGGAGGTGTGATGGTGTGGGGGTGCTTTGCTGGTGACACTGTTGGGGATTTATTCAAAATTGAAGGCATACTGAAGCAGCATGGCTACCACAGCATCTTGCAGCGGCTTGCTATTCTATCCGGTTTGCGTTTAGTTGGACCATCATATATTTTTCAACAGGACAATGACCCCAAACACACCTCCAGGCTGTGTAAGGGCTATTTGACCAAGAAGGAGAGTGATGGGGTGCTACGCCAGATGACCTGGCCTCCACAGTCACCAGACTTGAACCCAATCGAGATTATTTGGGGTGAGCTGGACCGCAGAGTGAATTCAAAAGGGCCAACAAGTGCTAAGCATCTCTGAGAACTCCTTCAAGATTGTTGGAAGACCATTTCCTGTGACTACCTCTTGAAGCTCATCAAGAGAATGCCAAGAGTGTGCAAAGCAGTAATCAAAGCAAAAGGTGGCTACTTTGAAGAACCTAGAATATAAGACATATTTTCAGTTGTTACTAGTGTTGAGCGATACGATAATGCAAATATCGGCTATCGGCTGATATTAGCTCTATCGGCCTTTCGATAATTCGTTTCGATATTTTCGTCTTATCGAATACCGGAATCGGATTTGTCACTGTCACTGTGAGTGTCCGTCGGTCGGGTCTGTCAGGAGTCAGCGGCACTTACCTGGCAGAAGATCTCCAGCGGTCACGTCCTGGACTGCTTGATGGCCGCCATTATCTTCTCCCTGGCGGTCACATGCAGTTTTTCGCGATAACTGCAGTGACTGCAGGGTAATCCCGGCCGTAAAGCAGTCAGTCCGATGACGTCACCGCCGGGGAAGCAGGTAATCAGCTGTGCTGCGCCGGGATGACAGGCTCTGCCTGTCATTCTGATGTAGCAGAGGTGGATAGTCGTGGGACACTCGTTACTATGGACTGCGTCGGTCAGGTGGTATACTTTTTTTTTTTTTTTCATTTTTTTACAGGAGATCGATGGCGTCGCAGCAGGATGAGACAGTAATAAAAGAAATGAAAACTGTGTTTTTTTTCCAGGACGTCCCCCTGACAGCACTATGGAGGACGTCCTCCTCCTCCTTACAGGGACAGGAAGCACACGAGAGGTTAAAAGGTCCCACTCCTCCCCCTATACCTCAGTGTTTTTCCTGTCCCTGCATGGAGGGACACACGAGAGATCGCTGCGAGGACGCAGTAACTTACCGGGCCCAGGGGGATCGTGCGGTTCGTCCAAATCCTTCCCCCTGTCAAGAGGTCCAGAGCCGAAACTCCCTCCTTGGGAGTCCCTCTGCTCCAAAGACCGGGGGCGGACGAGCTCCCGGGTAAGGGCCGCTCCTTCCGTTGGGAGGCTCTCGGCTCAGGCGTCTTCCTCCTGGTCCAGGGAGGAACGCCGAACAGGCGACCGGAAACTGAGCGTCACTTCCGGTGACGCGAAAACGTGAGGTCAGCGGGCGTTCTGGAATTGATCGCAGGAGGCGGAAAGCGTCTCAGAGGTATCGCAAAACTTCATGCGTTCGGAAGTAGAACGCAAAAAAGGTATGGAAAGCGCGTCGCATGGGTTTTTGCGTTCCAGGTGGAACGCAGTATGGGCGGCGCTAAAGATGTCGCAGAACGCTATAAAAGAGCGCGAATGGTAGCGTTTGAATGCTGATCGCTAATCTGGTAACAGAGATTGTGCAGCAGCTAACATAGTAGTCCCAGGCAGCAAAGTAAACCTTTTCTGCGGATGGACATGGAGTCTGAGAAATCCAGAGAGGAGGCAGGGGTAAGTGCGCAGGGCGCAAAAAGCTCCACTCTCACTAAATAATTCAGACTCGATCCTAAGTATACATATTGTTGTATTAATTAGGACAAGGATACTTCATCTACACCTTTGCAGACGGTGAAGAGAGGCAAAGCCTCGGCGAAAACTAATCGCTGTTCTACATGTCAGAAGAAGCTTCCTGACGCTTATAAAAAAGCGGTCTGTTATACTTGTACAGCAGCAGTCTTTGAGCAAGAAAGATCTTCGCTATTATCAGACTTAAGGATCCTGATTAAGGAAGAAGTGCAGGCATCATTATCGGCTACACAACAGCAGCCCACTAGTCAGGGTCCAAGCCGTAAGAGGCCAAGAATGGAGTTGGAAGAGGAACCGGATCTGGAGTCAGAAGAAAACGTGGAGTATTCGGAGCAGGAAGAAGGTGAAGTTCAGACGGAAGTCCAAGAAAGGGCCAGGAGATACCTGTTCCCGGTGGAAGATACGGAGGACTTGGTCCAGGCTGTAAGAAGTACTATGCATGTGGAAGATGTTCCACGTTCCCAATCCAGACAGGATTTGATGTTTGGAGGTCTTACAGCTCAGATTGATAAAGTTTTTCCTATTAGTGACCATATAAAAACCATGATACTCTGTGAATGGAAGGACGCTGAGCGGAGACTGGTAATGTCACGTGACTTTAAAAAACCGTCTTCCCTTTGATCCTGAGGAATCAAAGCTGTGGGAAGAAACACCTAGAGTGGATGTGCCAATTGCAAAAGTGGCTAAAAAGACTGCGATTCCTTTTGAGGACTCTTCAAGTCTTAAAGATCCTATGGATCGCAAGGCGGACATCCTCCTTAAGCGGGCTTGGGAGTCTTCAGCGGCCTTAATAAGGACAAATATTGCGGCTACTTCGGTAGCTAGGTCTATGTGTTTCTGGATGAGTCAGTTGGAGGATCAACTGTCTAATAAGACCCCTAGAGCTGAAATTTTAGAATCTCTTCCTCTCATTAAGTCAGCTACAGCCTTTCTGGCTGATACCTCGGCTGAGTCAGTCAGGTTTTCTGCCAGAAATAGCTCTTTATCCAATGCAGCCCGGAGGGCTATTTGGCTGAAATCCTGGTCGGGGGATAATGCCTCTAAAAATAAATTATGTTCATTACCATTTGCAGGATCAAAGGTATTTGGTCAAGCATTGGATGATATTCTGGAGGCTTCAGATAGTAAAAAAGGATTTCCAGAGGAGAAGCCTAAAAAGTTTCAGTCCTTTCGGAAGAAACCAGCCTTCCGTAGACAACCGTTTTATAAGGACACAGGTAGACCTAGCAGGGGAACATATAAGGGTTCCTATACTCAAAATAGAGGAAATAGGAGCTCACTGTTTGGATCTTCCTCAAAATCTAGAAAGCAATGACGCCAGGCACATAGGGGGCCGACTTTTGTTTTCGGCAGAGAACTGGGAGAAGGTCACCAAAAACGAGTGGGTCCTACAAACTATAAGGGAAGGTTACAGAATAGAACTGGTAGCCTATCCGCCCCAGAGATACATTTCTCCCACGGTGATTCAGAAAAATTGGGGAATGTTTCAGGACATCCAAGACTTAATCTCTTCAAAAGTCATTGTGCCAGTCGTTGGGTCAGAGGAAAAGTCGGGTCACTATTCCTCTCTCTTTCCAATAATGAAACCGTCAGGAGAGTCAAGAACAATTCTGAATCTCAAACCGTTGAACAAGTATGTTCGCTACAAGAGATTCAGAATGGAGTCTATAAAATCAACAATTCCATTGATAGACAAAAATTCGGTAATGTGTACCCTAGACTTAAAAAATGCCTACTATCAGGTGCCCATCCACCCAGACTCGCAGGAACTTCTGAGATTTGCTGTAAGCCTACCAAAATCCACCTGCCACTTCCAGTTTCAGGGTCTGCCATTCGGACTAGCTTCTGCTCCCAGAGTTTTTACGAAGCTAATATCAGAGGTCGTAGCCTATCTAAGAAATCAAGGAATTGTAGTAATTCCTTACTTGGACGACTTTCTGTTAGTGGCTCAATCAGCAGAAATTCTAAATTACCATACAGAGCGAACAATGGCGGTACTAGAATATCTTGGTTGGGTGATAAATCGGGAGAAATCTCACCTAATTCCCAGTACAAAAAGAATATTTTTAGGAGTACTCCTCGATTCAAGAGTCAGAACAGCTTTCCTGCCAGAGGTCAAGCAAAGATCTTTGAAAAAGAAAGTGATAGAGATGGTAAAGAACCGAGTTACCATTCGAAAAGCTATGCAAATGTTGGGAGTAATGACATCATGTATACCATGCGTCAGGTGGGCTCAAGCTCATTCAAGACCCCTACAAAGAGAGGTGCTATCATGGTGGGATCGTCATCAGTCATCCCTAGACAAAAGGATCCACCTTTCGGCAAGAGCAAAGAGGTCGTTACTTTGGTGGGCACAAACCAAAAATCTCAGAAGAGGAGTTCTTTGGATTCCCTCACCATATATAGTAATAACTACAGACGCAAGCGCATGGGGGTGGGGAGCCCATCTAGAAGGGAAGTTTCTGCAAGGCAGATGGCCAGAGAAAATCAGACAAATGTCATCAAATTACCGAGAGTTGTATGCGATCTGGGAATCCTTAAGAAGGAATCAGGACCGTTTAAGAGACCAGCACGTCAAGATTCTATCAGACAATATGACAGCAGTAGCTTTCATCAAACATCAAGGAGGCTCTCGATACAGAACACTGCAGGATCTTGCAGAGAAGATATTTGTATGGGCAGAACGAACGATCCTTTCCATAACTGCAGTTCATCTGGAGGGTTCAGAAAACCTAGTGGCAGATTACTTGAGCAGACAGAAGATCTACCCGACAGAGTGGGAGTTAAACCAGAAGGTCTTCCGGTTATTATGTCAACGTTGGGGAACACCTCAAGTGGACCTATTTGCTACAAGAAAAAATGCAAAACTACCAAGGTTTTTTTCACTGAACCCAGCAGACAATCCGGAAGGAGTAGATGCTTTGAGTCAGAGGTGGAACGAACCTCTAAATTATGCATTCCCGCCAATAGCATTAATACCAGCAGTTCTGAGGAAGATAAGGGAAGACGGTGCGTCAGTGGTACTAATAGTTCCGTACTGGCCAAGGAGGAGTTGGTTTCCTCTACTGGGGGCCATGACCAGAGAGCACCCAATCGAGCTTCCCCAGTGGAAGGACATAGTGCACCAGGGACCAGTTCTTCACCAGGACCCAGAAAGATTGCACCTATCAGCTTGGATCCTGAACGGGACATTCTGAAAGCTCGTGGTCTTTCAGATCAAGTGATAACAACGATTCAGGCCAGCAGAAAACCTGTAACTTCAGCAATATATTATAAGATCTGGAAGAAGTTTTGTCTGGAAGGTGGCAGGTCTGATGTTGTAGCCAGAGTCCCAGATGTTCCGCGAGTACTGGATTTTCTTCAAACAGGTTTTAATATGGGTCTTAGACCTAGTACACTTAAAGTACAGATATCAGCTTTGAGTACTTACATGGATTACCCTTTAGCTTCACACCCTTGGGTGGTTAGATTCGTCAAAGCAATCCAAAGATTAAGACCTACTATAAGGCAGTTGTCTCCCCCCTGGGATTTAAATCTAGTTCTGGGGGCACTTTGTAAAACTCCTTACACTCCAAATAAGGATTTGCCTATTTCTCTCCTATCTATGAAAGCAGCCTTTTTGGTAGCTATTACCACAGCCAAAAGAGTAGGGGAAATCCAGGCGTTATCCATTAAGGACCCATATATGCAGATCAGAGAGGATCATGTGGTATTAAAACTTGACCCTGCTTTCATGCCCAAGGTAGCCTCTTTGCAAAATCGCAATCAGGAAATAATACTTCCATCCTTTTGTGAAAAACCTTCAAATGTTAAAGAGCAAGCTTTACACTCCTTGGATGTTAGACAGGCAGTAATCGATTACCTAGAGGCCACTGGGGGCTGGAGGAAAGACCCTAATTTGTTTATTTTATATGGAGGTAAAAATAGGGGTAAAAAAGCTTCTAAGCCTTCCATCGCAAGATGGATTACCACCTTAATCATAAAAGCTTACAGGTCTGAAGGTGTAGTTTGTCCCATAAAAATAAAAGCCCATTCTACCAGAGCATTGTCAGCTTCATGGGCAGAAAGAGCAGGAGCATCTTTAGAACAAATTTGTAAAGCAGCCTCTTGGGCTACGATAAATACCTTTTGCAGGCACTACAAACTAGACGTGCTAGCAGGACAACAGACGGCATATGGTAGAAAAGTATTACAGGCCGTAGTCCCACCCTAGGAGGGTTTCTTTGGTACTCTCCATAGTGCTGTCAGGGGGACGTCCTGGAAAATAGGTATTATACCTACCGATAATTCGGTTTCCAGGAGTCCATCCTGACAGCACCGTTAGTTCCCTCCCTTGTCTATGTTCATGTATATGCTAATTCATATGATGTAATATGTTTAAGTAATTAAATGTTGTCACTTGTATTGATCCATGGTATGGTACTTGTCAAATCACTGAGGTATAGGGGAGGAGTGGGACCTTTTAACCTCTCGTGTGCTTCCTGTCCCTGTAAGGAGGAGGAGGACGTCCTCCATAGTGCTGTCAGGATGGACTCCTGGAAACCGAATTATCGGTAGGTATAATACCTATTTTTTTTTTATTAAATTTAAAAAAAATTTTTTGGAACATTCACCCGTCCGGGTACATAAACAATTTAACTATTTATTTACATACAGGGACCCTGTCCGGGTTATTTAGACTTCTTTGGCAGGGGTGTTCCAGGTACCACCTGGTACTCTTCTGGTGCTTGCCAAACATCCGAGACACCAAGGACCACCAGGACCTGATGACGTCGTGTGGCCTGTACAGTCAAGTCGTGACCCGCTATCTGGGTCTGTGTGGCCACCTCTTTCATCTCTCTCCGGGTCTGGAGCCCTATGTCACGGACTGTACGAACCCCAGGGGGCCTAACAGGCGCCGGGTACGGGCCAGCTATACTTATCATGTCCATAGCTGGGGCTGCTGAGGAGACCACTGAGGGAGGCTGGGGAGATTTACGGCGTAGGGTGGGCACTTTTGCAGAGGCCTGGATGTGGGAGGCTGAAGGCTTCGAGGGTCTCACAGGTTCCTGACACACTGGGAGTAGGGGTCGCACCTGGTAACATTTAGGGCGTACCACCCATTGTAACCCCAGTGTCGGGTGTAAGTCACCAAGTCTCCTGGCAACAGGTCCCTCCCCGGGTGTCCTTCTGGGAGGTGAGCCTCCACGTCCCGCCGGGTCACAAAGACTTCTAATAAAGTCCAGGCTCCTTGATGAAGCCCCACCCACCTTTCAATTTAAAGCTCCGTACTGCACCCTTACGCTGCGGCTCACTCAGGGTTCCTTTATCCTTTCTCATCCGGTCCTTATCTGCCCGGTCCTTCTCCAGGTGACGTTGGCGAAGTTTTAGGGTTTCTCGCTGCTCCCTTTGTCGCTCTGCTTCCCGCTCCAAACGTCTCCACTCTTCCTCCTGACGCCGGTTGTAATTCTCCTCCACCAGTTGCTCCATGTCTCCACCACTCCACTGAAGCTTACAGTGTCCGGTTTGCGGCAGCTCTCCTGTCGCCCCCAGTCCTGGCGGCGCTCCCCTGCGGAGGAAGCAGACGGCTCTAAATCAGATGACAGTCGGGGCTCCGGTACAGGCAGGTAGTGCTCTGGTGCCTGCGCGGCCTCCTCCATGAGGACGGGTGTCGCTTCTTCTGTCTCAGCGACGGGGGCAGACAGCGGGTTCTGGGGTGCTGACGGTGCTGCGGTTTTTGCAGGAACGGGTGCCTCCACTGCGACAACGTCAACCGGATCACATTGCAAGGGCTCCTCTACTATAACGGGTGCCTCACCTTCCGGTACAGACACTTCAGGTAAGAGGGATTGGCGCCGCTCCAAGTTTAGTTTTAGGGCACGCCAGCTGGCTTCCATCCTGGCGACCTCCTCCCGGTGCCGGGCCAGGCCTCTCAGGGTATCCTCCGCTTCTTGCAGCGTAGGAGGGTTTACAGGCCGGGTGCCCAACGGTGATTCCGTGGCGATCGGGTCGCTTCCGTGGGGGGAGAGCTCTGACTGCTCCATCCCTTCCCACTTCTGCTCGTCGTGTCCATTAGCCATCTCTGCCAAGTCACATGTGTCATATCTGGAGAGGGCCCCTCTTTTGTAGGGAGGCGGGACCTTCGTGTTAGTTTCCGCACACTGAGGAGGATGAGGAGGCGGAACTCCAGAGCTGTGGGGCACGATGTTACATTGCAGTACCATTTACAGTGGGCGGCCATCGTTTTCACGCCACTGAGTGAGTGACACCCACGAAGAGCACGCCCTTCTTCTTCACCAGTGCCTCGTCGTGACGCAGATATGGCGGAAAAATGGCAAATACATTCTCTGATGATTTTAGCAATTCTCAAGCACAAAACCAGTGCAATTCAGGCACACAGGACTCGCTTAAGCGAGCTACAGAATCCTGTTCGTGACGCCCAAGTTGAGTCGCACAGAGCCAGAGGTTTTCGGGGTACTCGGCACCGAGCCCGTCGACTTCTATGGGGTATGTCACGTCTTTACCCGGCAATTGAATTAGAGTCGATTTTACTATGTAGAAGTGTATAAACTATAAATATAGTATATATATATATGTCACAATGACATGTATATATATTATATATATATATGTATTCTATGTGTGTATATTTGTGTTTACAAAGAAAGAAAGGGTTTTTTTTTGTTGCGATATTTTGTTCCCATAGACTTACATGGGACTTCCGGTATCGAAATCGGATATCGACGATATTTAGTGCTATCGGCGATACAATTTCGATACGATATTTTTAGATATCGAGCAATATCGCTCAACACTAGTTGTTACACACTTTTTTGTTAAGTATATAATTCCACATGTGTTAATTCATAGTTTTGATGCCTTCAGTGTGAATGTACAATTTTCATAGTCAGGAAAATAGAGAAAAATCTTTAAATGAGAAGAGAAGGTGTGTCCAAACTTTTGGTCTGTACTGTATATATAATTTTTTTTCTTTTAGATACTTTAATTATATTTTATTATTATAAATCTTTATTTTTATAAAGCGCTAACATATTCGGCGCTTAACAGTTTGCACACATTATCATCACTGTCCCCGATGGGGCTCACCATCTAAATTTCCTATCAGTATGTCTTTGGAGTGTGGAAGGAAATCTGAGAACCCGAGGAAACCCCCGCAAACACGGGGAGAACATGCAAACTCCTGGCTGATGTTGTTCTTGGTGGGATTTGAACCCAGAACTCCAGCGCTGCAAGACTGCAGTGCTAACCACTGAGCCACTGTGTATATGTAATGTGTGTGTATGTATATGTATATACTAGATGGTGGCCCGATTCTAATGCATCGGGTATTCTAGAATATGTATGCGGCCGACCGTGCGCGCCTAAGCAGTGAAGCAGTGTTTAAATGGGTTGTGCACTACTTTAAATTAATGTTACTATGTATCTCTCCAGGGCACCGAATGAATTTTGTTATGACGTCACGTTGTGAATAGTGCTTGTGACAACATTGCAGAAGACGCACAGATAGCACGTAATTTTCCCGCTGCAGCCGGCTGTTGTTTCCGCTGACATGACGACTATTTGCTGCTGCAGCCAGGGGTATTTTGTTTCGTGTACCACAGTGAATGACGCTTGGGGGCGGGTTTGTCTGTAGATTTGTTCCTTTTCACGCCGGGACAAAGAATTTTGTGTGTAAAATAATACTTTATTATTACATAGTATTGCTTATATAACTTAATACAACCAAACAAAATTATTCAACAGATGATCTAAATATATAAATTATTATTATATTATTATTATCCTGGGCTTGTCTGCCGGCAGTGTGTCGTGGTGTCTTGTGTTGCCGTTTTTTTCTGTGAGCTTCCGCATCCTGGGCTTGTCTGGCGGCAGTGTGTGGTGTTGTCTCCTGCTTCCGAAGTTTTCTGTGAGCTTGCGCATCCTGGGCTTGTCTGCCGGCAGTGTGTTGTGGTGTCTCCTGTTCCCGGCGTTTTTGGTGAGATTCGGCATCCTGGGCTTGTCTGGCAGCAGTATGTTGTGGTGTCTGTTGCTCTCAACGTTGTCGTTTTCTTGCTGCTTCTGCAGCTTTTCTGTCTTCCTCCGTGGCGTATTTTCGCTTACGACCCATTATAAAACAGAAAGCGTAAAGAAGTAACTCTTCAGCGCGCTGTCCCTGGCAGAACGTGTTCAGTAAACCTGACTGAAGTCCCTCACACAGTGTGACTGAGAAAACCTGCTTAGTACGTTATAAGCATCTTGTGAGTCACATGACCACATGGGCAAAGTTAGCCCTGCGTTGCTGATTGGCCGCGGCCAGACCAATCAGCGACACGGGATTTCCTGGACAGACAGACGGGATAAGACAATTATATAGTAGATGTGTGTGTATATATATATATTGTAAGCTTTTCAGGGGATATAGCTCTGGGATCGCCGTCCGGGTAGACGGAGTGGCACGGAAACAGTTCATTCACAGACAGCAGTTCTGGTAAAAACTGGCC